>JAUJYV010001656.1:0-16268 GCA_033995625.1 Ophyiulus pilosus
GGGAAGGGGTTGCTTAATCTAATACCAAACTCTATAGAGTATATACACACCTTACACATGTCAATGGCAAAACACACTGTCGTGCAGAGAAGCCCAACATCGCATTAAGACAATTTCAATTTGTAGATAGGCCTACTTATTCTTGGCTACATCATTTCAACACGCCTCGTTTGGCAAATATGAAATGAAAGTAAGCACTTCATAAAATGGTTAGAAGGATTACAAAGGGAACAAAATGCACCGTTTTTTTCTTTTCTCAAGCACCTGCTGGGCATATAATGCTTCGGACCAAACAATTCTGTAAGGCTCACTTTAGCAGAAAAGCGAATCTTCCATTTTCTTTGCACTAGTGGCCTTGAATAGTGTCTCAAAGACGCATCAAGGTCAAGGGCCTCATCGTGGAACGAAAAAAAAAAAAGAAGTCGAGGAAGGAGAAGGGCACCGCAAAAATATCGAATAAAAAAAAAATGAAGATTCAGTACATATACAGAAAAGCTGGTTCATCTAATATCATCCTTAAACCCCTACAGTAGTTAAATGTCGTAGTAGCCATCTGCAATGCCAACGTAATGCTGCTCTACATTAAAGAGATGATCCATTCCCTTAACGTTAACGTTAACCTTAACGTTAGAGGCAGGAAGGGAGGCGCCACGGACTGAACTACCCAATGAAATAACTGAACGTATTGAGTGCGCATGCGTGGTTATTCCCTTCCCGCCTCTAACGTTAAGGTTAACGTTAAGACGTTGGCTGGCTCAAACTCTCTTTTGTATTTGAACACCAATTGTGTTTAAATGCGTGCTAAACACTGTTATTTATAAGAACACGTAATTTAAACACGACTTTATGATCGCATTTGAAAGCGTTTAGAGTTTAAACGGATTGGACTTTAGAGAGTTTGAGCCCGCCAACGTTAACGAAACGGTATCGATAACGAGAAACAGCGCTGGCGGCAGGAATGGCATTGGAATGCCATGGGTAGTCCTTGAGGTGCCATTCCTGCCGCCAGCGCTGTTTCTCGTTATCGTATCGTTAACGTTGGCTGGCTCAAACTCTCTATTGAGTCAGCCAACGCCTTAACGTTCAAGGCAGGAAGGGAAGAATCACGCATGCGCACTCATGACGTTCAGTTAGTTCATTGGGTAGTTCAGTCCATAGCTCCTCCCTCCCGCCTCTAACGTTAAAGTTAACGTTAACGCGTTGGCTGGTTTAATCTCTCTACTGTGCAGTAAAAATGAGTGTTAAATTTAACATTATTTGGAGCCTTGACGAGTGTTAGAGAACAGCAAGAAGATCTTTATACGTGTTATAAAAGTACTATTAGAGAGTTTGAGCCATCCAACGTTAACGAAACGATAAAGATAACTTTAACGAGAAACAGCGAGGGAAGCCCGGAATGTAATTGGAATGCCATGCTTCGCATAGGGTAGTCCTTGACATTCCGGCCCGCCAGCGCTGTTTCTCGTTATCGTTTCGTTGACGTTGGATGGCTCAAATTCTCTATTGGCTAATGGACTCGCAGATGTGGTGGAACTTCTCCACCATCAGCATCGCTCATTAAGGTCATCACTGTCATCGCCTCAATTAAAAATCGCAATTAGACAGACAGTTCCATTAATCTGATGGGATCCCATCGGGGAATCCGAAATTCCGAAAGGTGAAACGACGAAGCAAATTGCCAATGTGCCCATATCGAGCTCGCGCACAAAAATTGGGACAAAACCACACCTGTGCAAAATATTAATATTTAATAATTAACGCATGAGGGTGGGTCGCAATTAAGTAGCCAGCGTGTGGGCACTGACGTTGTACGTGCGGAACACATGGGCGGTGGCACCAATTTACCTCTTGATGAATGACGCGTATCTCGTAAACCGGCCTTAAGTGCTTCGTGTGGATGAACAGTTTTAATGCAAAATCTACCCATGCTTTGCACGAAACCAGAGGTCAAACCATAAAAAACATTTCAACGATATTGATAGCATGCAATGTGCGGGAATTCCCATGCGCCACGCGTCCGATTCGTCTTGTTTGCGAACCACATTTTGGGATTGTAGAGAATGTTGTCTGGTTATTTAAGATACATAGAACGAAACCAAATTGAGCAGATGTAATTTAGGACAAGGTACTGTTGTGACTTGGTTCCCCCCCCCCTTCCCCCCCCCCTCCACTCTGCTAATGGGTTCATTGGGGTTACCCCCTTTGAACCCATTTTTTGGCGGCCCTGGGCGTGGGAATCGTGGTCTCTGGGCCAGCGGTTGCCCATTGGCCGATTCTAACACACCCCTCCTCCTTCCTGGTACTTAGCCCCATCAACACCCTTCGTCCACACCTAGACAGTCTGCTGACATTTCCGGAGATCACCAGACCATCCAATAATGATTACGAAATACCGAAAGTTAGAAACTGAAAATGCCACTTTGAAGAACCTTCTTTGAGAAAAAAGTTACAACGAAAATTGAGAGAATGAAATAGTTGAAAGCATTCTATAAAAACACGTAAACGGGAAAGATCGTAATTAGTTTGTTGTTTGCTCATAGGAAACAATGAGTTTCACAAATAGAACTGGTTAGTACAGTAGCTAGTACACTGAGAGCATAGTTTTTTTCCAGCGCAAAGTGTAACACCACAACCCTTTGAGGCTGTCCATCAGACACCCGATTTCAAACTTTTTCGTTCAACGTGCAATTTGTGAAAGTGCATCCGCCCTGAACATTGATCTTTCTACACAATGGTGTAGTTGCACTGGTGGGTATCTCTATATGGGCACTTGCCCAGACATTTCCAGGTCGTTGAATCCATGTTGATGTCTTGATGAAATTGGCTTCGTCTGACGTCAAAGGGAATTTGGTCAGAGACCAATGCTTCTCATCAATATTTTTATCATATAATTAAACCAGCATAAACACTAAAAACTATGCCGTTCATATGACTAAATGGTCACATCATGCATGTAAAATATACATTACTTATAGTCAATAATCTTAATTTTGATAATAATTCTTTACAACATCCCTAGCAAGATATCAGTTAATCAATTGAACTTGTCTTAAATGGATGTGTAACTGTTGCAATTTTGGACACTTTGGTCACATTTTTGGAGAAGCCCTGCATGATGGACAAAAGGCCTTTTGTTAATACAGTTTTGGTTGAAAATCTATGTTTAATCAACCTATTTCTAGGTCCTTTGGCAGCCCTTGAAAACCTGACTGTGGCTTTGTACCGTGTGTATGGTACCCGGGTGGAAATCGACTGGTACACACCAAAAGCTGCCTTCACTGCCTTAACAACGTGCGAGCTAATCTACGGTCCTGTGGATCAACCGGAACGCGTTCAAGTACTGCCCAACGTGATTCCGGACAGACACATGCTCGAATTGGTGGACCTCGGCTTCAACGTCACCTACCATTTTCACATGATCTGTAACAGCAAACAACAAGTGCAGTACGTTTCCAACACCCTGGTGTTTACGACGGGTAAGCCACTTACAGTTACAATAACGAAAACACCCTGCCGAGAGCAACATATATGGGAGGGAAAGAACTTGTCTAAATATTAAAAAACTATTTGGGTTAGGTTAGGTTAGGTCTCATAGATTAACTTGGGGACCCAGATAGGGTAGCATCTTCAAGAGCATCATCATTCAAGGGTAGAACCTTTCTAACAACTTTACCCGAGCATGAAGTACAATAAAAACAACCCTTGCTGCTGTTTGAAAACTTTGGAAGTTTGCTTTCCAAGCAACTCTGGAACAACGGTTCTCCTCAAGTCAACGATTCTCCCATCTTCAACCATTTTCCGAAGAAAGAAAAAAATTAGGCGACTTATGACAGTCATTTCCCCGAAGTGACACAACTTCTTGGTATCAGTCATCTATTTTCCCACACATCCGTCACTGCTACAGGGCATTATCGGAATAGGTAATGATGTTCGGGCAACTGGCGTTCTGCCAGTGGAATCTCCATGGTAACCTCCCCAGTTTCCCACGCCAAGCCTGCATTTGCTCGCAACAAAGTTCACTTAATTATTGGAGTGCAATAAGAAAAACCGCTGGGAATTGCAGGTGCAGGCGGCCATTGATTTTTCCTCGATGAACACTCGTGCCGAATTCGTTTTAGGAACCCCCCTCCGAATAATTGCCCCAACATTAATCCTGTTTTGGCACGACAATACCGATCCGAAAGCTAGAAATATCGATAACTACCTGCCGCAAATAGCTGGGGGTAAACGCTCTAAACGCTACAAATGATCTCAAAGTCAACAGGAGGTAAACTCTAGTTGCAGCACGTGGACAACGGTATCATCACGGTGTTGTGTCACTCTACAAATCCAGTTGATTTATTACAAAATGAAGTTAATTTTCTGAAAATTCTGGTAATCCAAGGAATCGATTTTTTTCATCAATTTCTGAATGCAATTTTTATGGTTTCCTTAATCAACATTTTGTAGTTTTCCTGTCAAAGTTGGTTGGAAATAATTGATCATGTCGTTCAGTCAACATTATTTGACATCACGTCATGCCATTCGTAGTAATAGAAAGCTGTTCCTTTGTTCAGTGGTTGCCAATTGACGGTATGTGTTGCTATTGTTGTCATAGTTATCGAGGTATGAGATATTAATTGGCTCTTTGTAGACAGAGTTTACAGTACAAAGGATCTGAAGCCTTTGTAGTGAATAAACAATGCAAAACACATTGTTTATTCTATCAATAATTTTCAACTCCACGACTAATTGCAAAGCCTTAGGTGTTCAATTTGTCGAATTCAGTAAACTTGTTACCTGTTTACACGATGACTTCTTGTATTTTTATAAATCTGGTCCTGATGAAATTTCCACGTTTGTAGTGTAGGTATCAAAGTATGTCATGGGGATTTCCATCAATGTTCATTTCACATTGAAACATTGCCAATTATTGAATTTTTCCAAAGAGCTGGATTGGACAAACTGTTCAAAGATAAAATTGGCAAATGGCAAATTGCACATGGGTCCTTACCCATGGCCACATGCGTCACCAGGGGGCTGCGAACAGGAATAACTCGCATCGTGACACCATCTTTGTACTTACAGGCTCCAAGTCCAAGCCTGATAGCATGATGCTCTCCCCGTCCAGTTCGCACCGGGGCAGCCTAAATGTCATGGGTGGCCTGCGACCATTTCCGGTGTCCCTGGAGACTGAACGAAGAATTCCATCTTCCAATGTCATTCTGGGTGCCAGCTGCGGCATTGTGGGATTTCTCATCATCAACATCACCGTCGTCATGGTTGTCCGCAAGTACTCTTATTGGAGGATGCGTCGGAGGAGGATGGTGGCTTTGCAGTAAGTGTCCTCCTTTTGAAAATGTGGGAACATTGATCAATCACCACATTCATCACTTGTAGCATGTTTTCATTCGCAGCACGCTTTAACTTCTGCTAATTATCCCTACTTCCTTTTCAGGGAGTACAACGGATATCCCGACATATGAAGCCCCCCACATCCAGTCATTTGCAACCAATTCGTGCAGATCATATGCAGAAAAACGGCTTCCTTCATGGCCTAATTTTCCAGATATAAGGAAGCTAGGATGCCGATAGAGGCTATGCAGGGCCAGCGCAGAAGGCTAATTGTCAACCTGCATCAAGGGCATGATGACCATTGAGAGAAGCGAAGAAGTGCTGCTTATTGGAGAGACATTCCAAGATGGTCAAGCGCTAGCACAAACTGCACCACAACTATTAGACACTGAATAATAGATGGTGTTCTTAGGCCTTCAAAGGTAGCCCAGTTACCGAGCCATAGTACAACTGTCGATGTACAGGCAACAATCCTATTAACCACTTTTATTTTTGCACTCGGTGTGCTTGAGTAATGTTCGGTAAACCTGTTCGTGATTTTTTTTTTAATGGTGACATCACCATTAAAAAAATATGCAGTGTAAGCGTAGCAGATAAAACGACGAATTTGCCATTGTAACAGATGCTTACTGTAAAAACCTATTCACCATGTCATAACCATGTATAATAACGAATTTAGAACGGTGCGGGGATTTACATGTGTACATTACATTTTAAGCTTAATGCGTGGTTGAGAAATGATTTGTAACATCATTGATGAAAATCAAATCTAATCAGTTTTAGGCAAGCTAAAAGTGGCCGATTAACAGAGCAAGCATGATAAATACAATGCCTTATAGCAACATTTCTAAATATTAAACAATAATTACATCTTTGTTGCTGAATTAAAATTGTATATACAAAATTATGTATTATCAAACAACGGTTCTGAACCTTAATGCCATTTTCATGCCCTTGTGGATTTTCGTGGGAAAATTATTCATACAAATTTGAAAACACTTATGGTGCTAATATATGCCTAACTTTGACACAAGATTTTATTTTATTGAAATCCTCACGACATTTTCGTCTCAATTCGAAAGCAAAGGGACATCCTATGATCGCATCCCACATTCCATAAACATCACGAAAATCATGTCAATGACTCCACTTTGGTATTTGTATCTCAATTTGCAATTCAATCATATATTTATTAGGTAAACCTATCTCTGTTGTCAACCGAATATTGGTAGAATGCCAACATTTCGGAAATTAAAAATCAATAAACCAAACTCAAATTAACACATTGCTGGAATGTATGGGACTGAAATAAATCCTTTTCTATAAAAAAAACCCCCTGCAACATTTGCAAATGAAATTGATACTTTGCCACGTTATGTTCAAATGAAATCCTATTATGTAATATCGTCAATTCAGAAAACCTAGGATTGCTCATTAATTGTGGGGCACGTGAAAGGGTGTAACGACCCAAATATTGAAGGGCCATTTCAGCTTAGATTGATAGTACTGATAACCATGGCTGTTAATTTTAAGACTTCTTTTCCCCACGAAAGGTTCTATTCAGGAGTGAAAATATTCTAAACAGTTTTTCTACGTTTTATTTATTTTTAATAACTAATCTCGGGATGTGACTTTATTGATGTTGTTGGTTACAAATTACACGTAAAAGATGATTTCTTATTTCGATGTTTCCGACTTAAACTTTGATAAGCATTAACAAATATGCTTTTGGATGTTATTGCCGCCTAACACAATATGCATAGTACATTGTACAGTATGATCAGAGTACGCAGGCCTAAACTGGTCAAATATTGAATGATATTTTTGATTAGACAACTGGTCAATAAATTGCTGAGCGATTGCATATGTTGTCCATTCATATCTTTCCCCCCAATAATTGATTTACGAAAGACTTGTTCTTAAAAGAAAGATATTCCACAAATAGTTTTGCAAAATTGCGATTTGTTACGGTTAACTGCAAAAATGTCTTTAATTATTTTTTAATTCGAAACAATAAATTAATTTCAATAATTCAAGTTTCTTTAAAGTTTAAGTTTCATCACACTGTTACTCAAACACCTAAACATGATTTAGTAAGTGAAGAATATAAAACAACATAAGCATTACCCCCATTGTAGTTCTAGGTAATCAACGATTATATTGTCCAATGAAACATGCAGGACAAAACCATTTAACCAAGTTTTTGTACAGCAGAACGTGAAAGATCATTATAAACCGAGGCATTCATTATGTGTATTCGCAAAATTGTAGTATTTGCTTCTATAAGCAAATTAGATGAAGTGGTTTTACACAAATATTTATACTTGTAATTACCTTATATAATCTCTGAGCATAAATTTTATTTTGTAAGTGATCAGTGGTTTCTGTGCAAGTTTATTGTTTTCAGGATAAGTCATAGGAAAAGCATCTGCAGCTGAATCATAAAAGAGCGAATCTTAGTCTATCTTATTCTTAATTACCATGGTACAACAACTGGAAGCTACACATTTTTAATTTAGTGATAGATATACGTACACTAAATTCATTCTCCGAATTAGTAACGCCGTAACTGGCCGTACGTGGTGAAACTCATCAAAAAACGGCTACGCACCAATCCCGAATTTCAGGTATTTCTTAACCTGCATCATTGTATTTATGCAGTCATCACAACATTCCAACATCAATTATTTCAAGGTCAAACAATGTTATGCCTGACATTCCTGAAATACATAGATGGCACAACACTGACTTCGGTCGCCCTAGTTACAACTAAAACCCAGGTTTACTTTAACTATGATCACATTTTCACAAGTTCATATTTTGCAAAAATTACGAATTCTGTCAGTTGCAATGAAGTTTACTTTGTAATTGCATATCTTACCTAATTTAAGCTACGATATTAACGCAGTCAGTGATTGGTTTATCAAGCTATTTATATTTACTTTTAAAGAAACTTCTTGTAATTGTAAATGTATACACACGTGTAACATCATATAACATTCGTACATTCCGTCTCCGTTCAATGTCAAAATTGGTGAGAAAACAAACGACACTGCGCCAAACGTGTGTAAATTAAATGTTTCAACAGAATTCCACAAAAATGAAAGGAAACGATATTTTTCTTCACTGAAATTCAAGTTATTTCACGAACTTATTCGTGCGTGTAAATGGACCTTATATTTGCACTTCCAATTGCATGATTTCAAAAATCGCATATAAAGAAGTAATAGTGAAGCAAATACTTACGGAAAGGCTGTTTTTTCATTCAGGAATAGCAAATTCGATGAATCTACTCTGTAAAACACTTTCTCGACTATCGCGGATGAAAACACTTCGAAAACTAAACAAAAGCATTCGAAATTTCAAATTTCGAACTTTGAAGCGTGCTGCCGTCCCACAGTGCTTAGCGACAATTCCAAGATGGCCGCTTCCGGTCAGAAGATCAGTTCATGTTTCGCTCTTATCTTCGCTTAAATTTCATAATTTAGCCTTCCAACCTGCCGTTTTTTCAGCCAGGAAATGTTCTCCGTCGCCCGGGTGTTATTCTCGCTCCTGCCCGCTGAGAATGAATGTCCAGAGCGGTGAAAAACACGCCTTCCTTAGCTTATCCTCGGCCGTCGCGCATTTGGTTGCCATGCGCCGTCTCCACCAAGTCATCCTGGCCGCTGTGGCCATCGCCTCCCTCCTCGGTTTCCTGCTCTACAAACACGAGTACGACCGCCTGAGCAACCTGTTGCAGGTGCTTAACACGTTCGGCGCAGACGTGGCGAGTCCGCACGGCTGTCCCGAGGCAGAGGCGCCACCACCGTCGCACGACTCTTCGCTGGGTGTCTGGCAGCAGATCGAAAACGTGTACGTCTATTCGGCGTTCCTAGAGGCAGGGACGGCGGCCACTGTGATCGGCGTCGTGCCGTCCTCCATCGCCTCTAAGGACATTGGCGTCACAAGGTGCCTGTTTTGGTACGATCCTGAATTGAGCCATCAGTACGCGGACTTGGTGGTCAAGTTCGCGGACGAAGAGTCGCAGGACTCCCCGCAAGAGAGCTGGAGGATGGTGTCGTTGAATTGCATTGTCCCTGAGACCCCACTAGCCAAAGGTAGGTTAAGTGAGACCACTATGTAGTTATCATCATTATCATGGTACCAGTACGTTCATTAAAACTTGTACAACTTGTATGATTAGCTCTACACAAGTTTAGATCAGAGACAGATTCCTACCCCAGTAATTAATTAAATAATACTTGTTCTACAGGTGGAAGACCCTACGCTGTGTCTTTGGTAAGCTCCACGCAACCAGAATCTAGCACGGCCAACCTACCCCAGATACTCCTGCAAGAAGCGACGGCACCTCCAGTCGTATATAATAACGTGAGCCTGGCCGTGTGCACCGCCCTGCGTAGTCCACACGTAGATCCCGTCCTTCTCACCCAGTTTGTTAAGTTCCACCGACAGGTGGGCGCCACCAGGTTCACCTTCTACGACTTGGGCATCTCGCCCAAAATCCAGAACCGCATCAGAACCCTCGGATCCGAGCTGGTCGACCTTGAGGTCCGACTTCTGCCGTGGAACTTTCCCTTCGAGTTCACTGAGGTAGAGGCGTCACTGGCCAGTCGCTTCCTACGAAGTGATTGCCTAGCGCGTCACACCAGCGCCTCCTTCGTCCTGTTTGCCCCCATTTCCATGCTGGTCGTGCCCGTGTACCACTCACACGTGACCAGCCTCCTGCAGGACGAGGACGCAGTGGACAGTAACCGTATGGGCCAGTTGAAGCTCAAGGAGCGCGTCTTCTGCACCGAACTGGAGAGCAACCCTTACACCAAGTCCCTGGGCACAGCCGTGTGGCCCATGTACTCAAAGACTGCCTGGGTGGAAATTCCGGAGTCGGGGCCCCACAGCGGATTCTTCCTCGTGAAGACGTCTGCAGTTAGGGTAGTCTCTGGCAGCGGTGGCCCGAAGCTCAAAAAGGATTTCGTGGTGCGTAATGTCGAAGAGGACGTGGCTGTCGTGCACTCGTACAGGAACTGCAGTCCGCACTCCGTCACCTCGCCCAAGTACGACAACTCCATGATGCGCAGATTTCTCTCCCAGATTCGGTGATTGGCTTGGGCCAATTCAGCTTGGCGGCAGGGCTTCCACTTCTCGTTTGCTAACTCGCTGAAATAAATCTTAGTTGCCTCTTTGTTTTTCAAATGATTTTTGATAACTGACCAACGAAGAAAGCAAACTTATTTCCTTTTTAAATCTATATAGTAGAGCTATGTAGTTCTACACTTGTATTAATATTTTTTTTTGTAAGACATGATCAGTTTGTTTATGCAATTTCTAACATGCTGGCATATCTGTCCAGAAAACAGAACAATTTTACTCGTATAAATATTGTATGTTTGTGAAGTTTTCTTATATTTTTAATTGCAAAATCTAACTATTTTAAGAGATTTTATGTGAAATCATGTTTTAAAAAAGGAATAATTAAAAAATACTTATAGGTTTATAATTGTGTTGAATACTAGAATTTATAATAAGTAAAATTCAATAAAATACTAATTCGAAGTTAGTTGGAAATACTCACTGTGTTTTTTTAAAAAAAATTTACAACAAACTTGTGGATGCTTATCTTTCACAGACATCAATTGCCATTCAGTTGTCATTCTCAGTTCCTGGGCATATTTTTCCTAAATAACTGAAACAATTTAAAGCACAATTTAGTAACAAATGCAATGTTTTCTGGTTTTGTTTTATTTCTGGATTATAGTGATGATGATAATAATTATAGCAATAATATCTTGTTAATTCCACACCACTTTTAATCAAACCCCCAACAAGAATTCGTAGATCAATACAAACTATTGTCATTTTTTTCCCGAGAAGTTCAGTTGGATGGCCAGCTGAATTTAACTCGAGAAAATGTTTTAGGAAATTATCACTTAAAGACATTACCTTTGTTCTGTTAGTTAATTTGCAATGATTTCCAGGTAATGGAAAGTTAGTGCAGGTATCATAGTGGCTCTGAAATTTAGTGGGATTTAAAAAAAGAGTAATTTTCTCAAACATAGTAGCATCTTCCATAACCCGGTTTTAAATACGTCATCTTTGTTATTTGCTACATTTTCGTATTATTTTTGACTTCCCAAGGCTTTTTATATTAAGTCTTCAAGATGTTAATATTGTGCACTAGAAGTTCGTGAATTTTGCGTTCAACTTTCATTGTTCAACTTCGCTCTTGTTCCAGTGGAGTTAGTTTTTGCTGCAAAGCAGTCTTGGAATATGACAGTTTGTTCCGTTGCCGGATGACAAAAACCGGTAACAATGGCAGTTTCCGCTCTTGACAAGGGTAATGAAGCCCATTCCTGCAATGCTTCAAATTCCGAAAATGTTCCCAACTAAAATAAAAAACGCCTAATTTTTTTCGATAACAGCCTTGCATTATCGGTTCATACTAAATTTTTTAAAAGCCACGAGTAGATGTGGGAGTAACTACTATAACTACAGTATTAAAAGGAAACTACGGATCATATCCATATTTACATACTTCATGGTTTTCCGTTTTATAAACCGACAAGGCACCCTTGTGCGAAATACTTCTCGTGAAAACAAATATTATTTATGCTGGGAAACACTTTCGGCTCTGACAGTGATATTGGTGCAAAACATTTTCGGCATCTCTATCCATGTTGAGCTTCCCGATGCAGAGTTTTAATTAGTTTATTCGTTGTGCAAAACTCGTCAGCAATAAACATACATCACCCTAATGTCTGCTGCGAGGAATCCTCGATAAGCCTTCTGAGAGCACTTAATCGTTCTTGGGGGTGTCGTGGCCGTTCTGTTTCTTTGCCTGGATGATTCGCGCTCGCTTGTTCATGTCCTTCAACCTGCCGTAGAACGTGCTTGTCGAGAAACTCACGGGGAAGAAGTGCACCATGAACTCTGTCAGCCAACCCTGCAAGAAATAAGAACGTTAAAATAAGATTTGTGGAGAAGATTTAGCAAGATGTGAATCTTGGGAAACACCCTTTGAGGGGACTTTGCAAAGTAACAAGTTTTATAGTATACTATACTTGTAATTTGTGTGCAGGGTAGCCAAAGGTTCGCTCCTCCAACCCTATTGTCTTAAGTGCTTCGCGGACGTAGCCAGTGGGCGTGGGCACGAATGACGATGTTTTCCTAATTTTCGACATGTTAGTGGCCACGAAGAACGGAATTATGCTCTATTGAAACAAAACCAGCCAGCTTCATTAGGAGTGGACGTCAACGGCTAGTGCGAGATTCGTGGAAACGAAGAACGATTGCGCTCCATCTAATCCACTTACGTACCTGTACGATAATGCCCTTTGAACGGTATTCGTTGTGAAGCGCCCTCGAGAAGTAATCGACGGCAACCTTGGTGGACGAGTAGATGTTGAGGAACGGCATCGGGAAAACTGCGGCCGTGGAGGACAGATTCAGAATTACTCCACGGTGGCGATACACCATACCGGGCAGGACGATGTTGGTCATCTAGAATGACAGTGGTAGATACCAGATTTATCCACGTTTCATAAAATTTGGAAATGTCCACTTGGCCACGAATGATTGGTCTTCAATTTTCTTAAAAAATTTTTGCACTTACCATCAAGCAGGACATAACGTTGCAATTCACCAAATCGTGAATTGCCTGTGCACCCCCTTTGACTTCCAGGAAGTATTCTGGAAAATCGTAGCTCATGCCGACGTTGTTCACTGCAGAGATTTAAAAAGAATCTCTATTGATTAACTCATTGAAATTTTATTTCTTTACCATTTTAATCTTGCAAACGATCTGTTTGTACCTAGAATTCCAATTTCCAAGTCGTTTAGCTGTTCTCGAAGCTTATCATAAATGTCTAACTTGGTGTAATCGACAGCAATCACCTTAGTCTTCACTTTAAATTGCTCCTCTGCAAGAAAGATATAAATATTAGTTCGACATTTACTGTACAAGTGTCACCAGCAGATACTTTAGATAATGCGACCACATTTAGGAGACGTGAAATGTAGTTGGTGCCATACATTTTTAAGCAAATAAGTACGTTGAATAAATAAGTCAGCAGGGGCAGGGAATATTGTTATCACATCGTACTTGCAGCATACAAATTAGTTCTGACTGTATCTTGAGGCTGTGATTGCTGTTCATAATGAAGAATTAAGTGCGGAAGTAAAATTTAGCAAATCATTAAATGCAATTCACAATTCAAGGGCCATCCATGAGTACACGAAGAACACTTGAATGAACAAGCAAACATATCTGACCATATGTTTACATAACCATTTCTCAATAGAATGTTTTTATATTCTAAGAAAAATCAGTATGGCCTTTAAGTTGGGACCTATCTTACCTATGGACTTGGCAACAGCTTCCAACTTCGATTGCGTCCTACTAATTAGAATGATGTCAATTCCCAGTCGTGCCAACTAAAAAAGAAGAAGAAAATGTAATTGTAGTTAAAAAAAAAAACCTGCATAAATCATATCAGTTGTCTCAAAATAGAAAAATATATGCTTGAACCAAAACGTTTTCTATAAAAAGTTCTAAAGGTAATCTTAAGAAACAATTATTTGATGCTGTTGATTATGGTTGCGCCCTTGTTAATGACAATCTTGTGTTTTTGCTCATGTCATCAATTGTCCATGAATTCTCCTTCATGAACTTGCATGGATATAGCTAGATGGTAACTTGCTTGGCTTGTGAGCAGAGACAGGTTATTTTATGCAATGCATATAAGGGGACCATGAGTTGTGCTGTGTTTTCATCTGAAGATGGGAGTTACACAGCTATTTTAGTTTGAAAGGAAATACTGCATTAAAGCAATGCCCTCCACCTTTTGTTCAAAGGTAACGGTAATAACACTTTTTATTAATGGATAGGTGAGGTGTTCCTCAAGTGCCAACTTCAATTAAAATCGCACTTGCATTATACAATGTGAATGAGTTGGTAATATTTGGCAGATATTTGAACAATAAGATGCAAGAAAGGTCGGCCATGAGAGTAAAGCTTGGTTCTTGCCCATGGCGTCTCAGTTACGTCACTGGCCCTCTTGCAGAAATACCTGTCAGTGCTGAAGAAAAAGGTGACTGATGCAAGGTAGAATACGAAAAAAGAAAGCCAGTTTCAAGTACACTCAACGTGCTCAAGATGCAATTATAAAGGATAAGCTTGCACACACCTGGAGCATTGACTTAATAAGTGCTGTTAATTATAATAAAATGCTGCAGAGTGCGTTTTTGCATTTTTTTTCTGACGCAGGTTAGCCATAAATAAGAGCCAGCAACGTAAAAGTGGATGCCTTTTCATTAACATTTTCAGCTTCAGCCTGCGATCCAAGTTGTCCTTCGCTCGCATTGCTGACGTAGTTTTACGCACGCATTAGTTTTTGGTAATTAAGTGACTATAGCCTGCGAGGATACTTCAGGATTTAACAGTAGTAATGCCACATTGAAAGTGCACATATGTTACATAAAACATAAAATAAAAAAATACGAGACGAGTAATAAATAATAAGAGAAGACGAGAGCGTGGTAAACTTTTGTTTTATGTGCAATTTGGCAAGCGTATTAATCTCATATTGGTTGAATGAAATGGTTCTGACGAAGCTGCTATTCTTAAAGTGAAGTACTGTAAAACTATTTGCAATATTTCCGTGGATGGCAATCGACTGACAAACAAATACCATCAGATTCCAACAGACTACGAAAAAGAAGATTCCTCAAAAACCCATCTTTTGCATAAAGTACACAAATTAGGAATTGATTCGTAATCATCCTCATATACACTTGCATCATGGTAATCTAAGTTTAAAAAACGAAAGAGATATTTTTACAAAATTCGTCGGTAAAACTGTACAGGTTTAAAGTACGTCACATATAGCCAAGACTGAAAAACTATCTAGCTACTGTCACGAAATATCAGACTAAAGGACTCATAAGGAAATGTCACCCGAGGTGCATGTGATCGAAATCCTTGAATTAATGAAATAAGTACACACCAGGTGATTAGGAAACAAAACACGGATGCCCACGATGTAAAGACATTTTGGCATTGAATTCAGGGCTTTATAATGAAAATAAGCCCATTAGCACCTCTATGTTTTATTACAAAAACTTCGTTAATAACCGTGTTGAAACCGGGGTGGGACTAGACTCCACCAATTCGACAATTGTGCATGAGTTTCGCCGTGGGTTTTACCCAATGAGTATTGCATATATTTTCAGAACAGTACTCACTTGTGAATATTAAATAATATGTCGAGATGATGCAACATTAAGTATTAACATAGAAAGCCCGGCCATAACGAAATTTAAAAATAAAAATTGCATTTTTAGCTTTTCCATAACTTCTCATTTGTTATAAATATGGAAATATTGTTATAGCAATTATGGTCATTAAAAAGGATTTTATCCAAACTTTCTGTCTAAAAGTGGTCATCCCAATTAAACAACACTTCGTTTTTAGTGCTACTATCTTCTGAAGGAAATTCAAAACAGGTTTCATCGTAAATAATTGTTTCAACAAAAACGTTTCAAATGCATGGGAGCGATAACATTGGCATTAATTAAACTAGAAGACACCGAACCCTGAAGTTACATTAAAAAATATTTATAATGCTTTTCAATCACAATTAAGCGGGTTTCATAGACTCGTGATGCAAACAAAAATGCATTCCACATTAGGATTTGGTGAAAAAAAAAAATAATACTCAAAAGTACTTCAGTTTGGTTAAAAGGGACAAACATTTTGCAAAAAATCATTACCAATACTAAAGATGACGACTGGAAGTATTTTTTAGCTAATTTTAGAACAAAAGGTCTACGTTTGTATGAAGAAACGAAATATTCTTATACAGGACTAAATTACAATGTAGCCGATACATTATAAGCATTGACCTACGAACTTTGTCACTGAACTTTGAAAGATTATTTTT
>JAUJYV010001657.1:0-16257 GCA_033995625.1 Ophyiulus pilosus
CACAAATCGGGGATTCCCCTATCCACGTCACTCGTTATGCGAAACAAACGCTCGTTAAGCGAGTCATTTTTTAAAAAACTATATTGCTCGTTATGCGAGGTGCTCGTTAAGCGAGGTTCCACTGTACATAAATACATCAAACTAAAGACATCAATAATTCATGAGCTTTGAGTCTAATTTGTTAAAAACCATTCAAGTTTCTTATAGCTATTATGCCAACATATTATGTCAAATTTTTTAAACGCTCTACTGTACATTGCATAGGTTATGGAATATGGGAATCAAAATCGAATTTTCCACTGGTGACTGTGAACGCACATTTACACAAACACATAAGCTTAAATAAACATGACCGAATGCGATACTAAGATCATCGATATTTCTTCTCTCTCCTGAAAGCACGAAGAAGTCAGCTCGGAGCATTAAATATATTAAATTTCATGTTCACGTTGCAATTCGATTTAAGTAGCAATGTATTCCGAAGGGAAATCAAAAACACTGGAAAGCATCTTGCCCTTTTCACCACAGACAATCGAGGGTCGATCCAGTGGTCAGCCAGTTTCTGCATTCACAAACAGTCGCAACTTTGTAGTAATGTAAATTCTGCATCTCCGATGCAATGTGCAGAGTCCAGGGGATTGAATTGTTCATTTCGTAATTTTACTTGGAAGAGGTGGATAACCCTATTAGCATTCGGTAAAACGCATTGTCCATTGAAATCAATGTATACGTAAGAACACGTTCTAGTCTTGTTCAGAAAATTGCATACATAATGGACAGAATAAGGCTTTTGTCTGGGCCATCCTTTGATACATAAATCCCGAAGAAGTCAGTTCAAATTTAACTCAATTCATGTTGGAACTCTAGACTTCAAGATGCTTCTATGAGATGTAGTGCAAGATGATACCTGACATTTCCAGTCAAGTTGCTCTACTATTTTTTTCGAGGCAGATTCAACCTTCAAATCTTAGGAATTTTGATCCTTTAGAAGTATGTTTAAACAATGGGAGGCGAGTAATGCAATACTACAGAACATTTGTTTGAAGTTAGGAAAATAATGACTTTCAAGTGGAATGTAAACAAATAGACTATGCTAAGAAAAGATTTAAAATACGTTCTCAACTGTTCGAAATAAGCAATATTGGAGCAGAAATATCTAACAATCAATATATTTATATTATAAATGCATCATCGATGTTCAGTATAAGTTGGCACAGCCCAACTTTGTCCTATTTAACGCTGATTCGATTTCCAAAAAACGAAATGGACCATTAACAACCACTTATAAGTATAGAATTTTGATTAATGTTGCTTTTCATTAAATTAATTTCTTATAGAAAAATACCTAGAATTTGATCTAACAAATACACGTCGAGCTTCCAGAGTATTTGATGTAATTGAAATGACTCTTGAAATGTAATTCAAGGAATTACCAATCACACCATCCTCCAGAGTGGGATATAAAAAATAAATTATTCTTTGTATTCGGCATTGAATTTGGTTTTCAGAATTAAAAATTGAGGGACAACAGAAGCACCAGGTGGATAGAAACCATTTGCATTTCAAAGTGCATCATAAATTCGTTTCCACAGAAGGGCAGACTTAAGGACTTTACCTACACTTTCTTATAAAAATTTAATGTCATGGCAATTAATGCAGTTGTATCTAGAGATTACCATACACATGACAAGAATAAGAGCAGTCACTCTCTCTGCACTTCACACTACAAGGAGTAGTGGTATCAGATCGATGCTCAGTTAAAGTGAGTTATATCAAAATAAAAACGTACTTACATCTGATGTTCAAGTAGATCATTTTACTCAAGAAAGGCAGAATCCCGTTATCAGCCAAACAGAAATAATATCCTTCGTCTGAACTATGAACCCCAGAAATATGCAGAGAACCATTTTTCAGGATGCTCAACTTGCTGTTGTTGCGTAGTTCGTAGCGTTCACCGGTTGGCACATTTCCTGTTGGAAAACACACGCATATCAGTACCAAAATCGAAATGAACATACAGTATTTCTAGCTAATTAATAGAGTTGCCCAAATTAGCAACCCAATACACAATACATTTACTACAATGAATTAAATTCTATTATAAATTGACGCAATCGAGAATACAAAATGTGCAACGAATGTATAACTAGCTTGTCGCATCCACTTTGCCGACACCTATTTAGCCGACAATATTTCATAGGAATGTCGGCGAAGTTAGACTATTCCATTCAATTCTGTCCAGTATCTAGATAGGTTGGTATAGAACCTCACCCTGGATACTAAACAAACAAACATTAGCTACACACACTCAATTAAAAAATTGATTATTCTGGTCATTTCAAATATGAAATACATTTCGAGGGACATGGATAATCTTGTTACAAGTAAAAAAATTTGCATTTTCATTATTCGCTGTGGCATTATTACGTCATCCATTTCCAGTCGCTGAGCTGATTGAACGACATTGACAAATTCGTGTATTATTTTCCAATAGGATGCTTCGTTGCCTTTGCTATTTGCAAGCATACAGCAAACTCACCGCTTGCTGCTTCAACGACTTTACAAAGGAAGGAAATAAACTGCAGTGGGGGTTGATGGATTTTGTTGACAAAAAGATGCCAGAAGCTTACAAGTTGATTGCCAAAACGTAGCCTCCATTAAACGGCATCCAACACATGGTAACGCGTTAACATTGTCACGGGGAAGAGAGCCATTTTCCATCATCATGAAATCAAAGTAGATATCTAGCAATCGCTTTAATCTGATATATGAAATCATCCTCTGATAGTTTACACTACTGCACTGATTGCGCAAATCGCTTTTTGCATGTTATAAACCTACATAGATTCGAGAGCATAGCGGTAAATTGCAACCATGAGCGAAATACTGATAAAGAGTTTGTTGGAATAGAAAAGTGCTTCAGTGGAAATTCTACTATGTTAGCATAGAGACACGAAACATCAGCAGTCGTTGAAAATAAGATAGTTAACTTACCTATAACTTTCATCCATGAAATTTCTGGCCTTGGAAAACCATCTGCTTGACAGTTTAAGGTGACAGATGCCCCAACCACGAGTTTGGCAGCTTCAGGAACAACTTTCCATTCGGGAGGAACTAATAAAAAATGGTTATACGATAAGCAAACTCATTTGCTTTCTTAGATGAAAATCATGCAGTTTTGAAAATATCGTATCACATCTTTGAGGCTTTTTTTAATGATAAATTGCAACATATTTTGCACATATTTTGATAGTCTATTTTGAGAAAAAATGTAATCATAACATGCTTCGCAATCTTTGAGAGCTCCAGAAATTAAATAATAGCCCAACAAAGGACAAGAATGTTTATTTTTTGATAAACGCCTACAGCTTGGTTTATATTCAATCAAATATTTCAATTAACTGAATCTCATCCTTGAATCCATTCAAAAGAAATCATTTGCATGCGCACATTAATTTGAATTACAAGAAAATTAAATATGGAAAAACGTCTCATGCAAAGCGCATAAACTAATGATATTTTATAGTAAGGATGGCTTCAGCTCGATCAAAAGAGAAAACGTTTCAAACGAAGCCCATTTTTTAGATGTCATACAAATGCAAAACTGAATATGTGATTGTGCGAGCATATGAACGCTCAACTCCATAAAAACTCGCTGTTTTTAGCCTGAAACACTCATGAAAATGTATGATGCGAACGATCGTATATTTAAAACCAAGATAAACGACCAGAATCCCCAAACTGTAGGAAGTGGATCTTATAGGCGGCATAAACGAGCATATTTTTCCAGGTTTTATCTTCGTTTTTAAACGACCCAAAAGCTGAAAGAAAAGAGCTTCCAAGAAAGAAAAAAAAAAACTTGAAGACTTCATCAAAATCCAGCCCTCAAAAGGAGTTAATTCATCCCTTTTTCAGAGGTGCATAGAACGATAATAAGAAAAATGCCTTTTCTGATAAACTTATGGCCACCCGCTTTTGTTGTTTTGTGGCCCATTTGCAGCCTGATAATGCCCGCTTTAATGTTTCCATGGATTATTGCCATGTAGCATGTTGCGAGATATCGGGTGGCAAAAATCCCTTAAATGGGACATCATTTTCAAAGTCGTATAATAAAGATAACATTTCTAGGGCACACCGGAGAAAGGGAATTTAAAATAAGGAGACATTTTTTGAAAGGCGTCTAAGTATATCACCGTTGAAAACCAGTCTTACAAAAACTTGCATTATCTTTTTTGGTAACGAGAATAGGGGGGAAAAAATATGAAAGACATAAATAGATTAAAGTAGCTTTTGCCAAGTTACAAACTGCAAAATTCTGTCATTTCTAATTCGGAGTAGAAATTTCAACGCACTTTAAAAAAAAAAATGGATTTTCTTATTTATTCCTGCGATAATTTTCATTTTTCGACCGTGGAGAAATTGTTAAATAACTTAATTTATCACGGTTTAGGCAACAGCTAATAAATCCTTGAAAGCAAATAAGCACATTGAAATGCATTACTCAGTGCAGTGCAGAATACATATTCACCATGAATGTATTGTTAACTCCAACTAATGCCTTTTAATGTTTTTGAAACAAGAACAGCTCGATATGAAGTGTTAGAAATGTGAATCGACCAAGTTCAAACTTTCAGAAGTTCACATTTTACAAGACCACAATTTCCGAGGCAATGATAAATCGTATTTTGGTCTATTTGAGTGTAATCCATCTAAGCCCAAGAAAACTAATTTGACCCCACGAAAGGAACAACTTTTTTTTTTAAACAAGTTCAAAAATTAAGTTCCTGACATTTATGTAATGGCTTTTTGGCCGTCACGCTTTCCTGGCTGTAACTAGCCAATGTAGAAGCTGGATATGACCGTCATCAATAAAGTTCAAGAAAGATGAATGCGAGCGTATCAGTGCTCCCATAAACGTCAAAATTTCCGATTACACGGTGACACTGAGGTGACCTGTTTTGCCAATTCGATCCACGTCAGAAGTGAACTCTGACCGAAACTGATAAAAAAAATTGGCTTAACTACAGCACCGCACTATTATTACATTATCCAGGTGGCCATTAAGCCTCTATCGTGTTTGGAGTCTGGGTATTCATCCTGACACGTGTAATTTAGGCGTACTATACATACAGGTCCTGTGCCATTACCAGCTTTCTGCTAGGGCAGCCAAAAACGGTCGTTGCAGGAGATAGACGTGAGTTATGGGGATGATAACCCGAGTTAAAACCCGGTTCAATGACGTTAAATGGTTGGCACGTGCCATTCCATGGGCGGTAGACCCTGACTTTAATGGATGGCAATCGAGGATTACAAATAAATTGGTGCCATTTATCAGGTGGGTAGTTACCCAACGCCTTCAACTTTGCCATCCATCTTGGCCGGTGCTCATCGCTTTTCACCTGAAGGCTGAAGGTGATCGTTTTATTATTCCGAAGAATGGGGAAGATTTATCAGCAGTTGGACAGATTAAGCCAGGAGCAAACATTGGGGACAATCTTGGAAATTAAAAGCGTTCAACTTTAAATGACTAGAAATGAACTGAAAATGGGATTGCATTTTATATGAATGAGCTTTTTGCTTTTTCAAAAAAAAAAAAAAAACCCAAAAAACCCCTCATCGTCCACGACGCTTTAAAACTTGGGATTTTCAAGAAACGTGAATTCTAAAAATCAATAAATGGTATGGAAAATAGTTGGAATGTTAGGAATATCGATTTTTGGATTACTCTCAGGATTGATTCAAACAGTCAAAAATCAGCAACGCTTGTCAAATCTGAACAAAGATCTGCAACGTATGCACATCACCCTAATAACAAATCGAAATAATTAATCTGATGCCAAAATTAAGCAATTTCCAAAACTGTAATTTTTCATAAAACAATCACAATCGTCCATAAATCCTCTTTATACATAAACCTGAGCTAAAAATATGTGGTTCTTACCTTGAACTGTAATTGTTGTTGTATAGTTCGATGCTCCAGCCGCGTTTTTGGCAATGCACGTATATTTTCCCATATGCGACGTAGTCACATTCTTAATGGTCAACACGTTGGAAAATTCATCGATGCTATGCATAACCGCTCCTAACTCGGTTAAAATGTCTTTTCCGTCTTTTATCCACATGAACTTTATGGGCAAATCTCCTCCAGTCACACCACACGTTAAGCGTGCATGGGCGCTTTTGTAGAGGTTATGACCTTGGAAGGTTGATGGATCAATCATCGGGGGAACTGAAATAATCGGGGATTAATCTTTATTTGCATTCCTACCATCAACATGCGCAAATTAATCCGTTAATTTCAAGGGGGCAGTCTCCAGTATTCCAGCAGCGAATTTCAAAAACGATAACCTCTTAACGAGAAAGAAAGTTTGACCAGAAACAGCCTAAAAGATCAAAAACTAAAGCTATTTTTCTTCGGTCACCTTCCACATTTTACAAACATTATAGATTGAAGGAGATTCAGTGACGGACTTGCTGGTCATCAAAGCAATAGACGATCAGAAAGACTTAAGGGATTTCAGAATCGAAGAACGGCCGTTTCCAGCAATTTTTCGCTTCTATGATGTTTACACTGAGATACAGAGCACATTCAACAATGGCTTAAAAAGTAATCCCCATTTTCAACCAAGAGCCCCAAAAAGGTGACGAAATAGATAGAAAAGAGCAAAAGCATTGATGCGTGCCCTTTAGATATCTCAAAGTCATTTTTCAATGATTATCAAAGTTTGGAAAGAGCAGCCAAAACGTTCACATGAATACTGCAACTTCAGTATATATACGTAGGTCGTAAATATAACGTTGTATAGTATGAAAACTAAAGTCTGTTTCAACGTGCGTAATTGCCAAAATTACTATTCGGATGCAGTGCTAGTAACTATTACTACACGACAAAAGTACTTAACTTGAAAAAGGGTTTTGGCTAAGAGGTTTTCCTATATTAGATGCAATGGCATGAAACAAAGTCCTCAACTAACAATTGTGGATGAAACTATAAATGTAAAATAAAACTGGCCAAATCTTCAGACAGGGTCGTTAGCAGATTTTCCATCTCCAGTATGCAGTGAGCAATAAATATAATCATTCTGCCCATTTTCACTACAATGTACAACGGAATCCTAGACTACTTTATGTGAATTTTATAATTATTTCTTGAATTTCTAACCGGGAGAAAAAATTACATGGCATATTATGGCTATATACACGTCTGAAAACACTTGACTTACGTATGTCATATCTTAAAGTACATATAAAGTATTAATACGGCCCATAGATTCAGTTATACATGATAATTCATGTCGTATCATCATTTGCGGACATACATTGTCACAATTTCGCATAAATGACCATTTACGGACAGGTATGCCATATATGGCTAAATAAAGCATATATGTCCAACTTCTGATATGCCTATATACATCTACAGTATGTCACAACTTTTCTCTCGGGCATTTTACTTTTAACTCTTTTTGAATGCAGTAAATCGTTAAACTAGAAAAACTAGATAACACAATATTCTAAATTTAAAAGTCTCAAATTTTATGAGGAAACCCATGAAATTAAGGTTAACAAATCTTTCAGATGCTTAAATACAGAATTTAAGAATAATCGCAATATGCAGATAAAATGCATCCGATATCGTTTTATTCCACTTCAAATCCCAATAAATTTTTTTCAGCAATCATACTTTTGCAAAATGTGGACAAAAGAAACCCTCATCACGATTATACGTCATTTTTCAATGTCGTACAATACCTGACAATATTCAATCTATTTTAAATCAGAATCTTTCATTGAAAATTCCCCACGCTTATAAAAGCGTCGCTGGCAGCACGACACTAGCGCTAAAATACCACAGACTACTTTTTCGTACCAAAAGAAAGTTTGCGTACTTACTCATTATACGAATCTCGACTTGCTGTTGCGCCTCTTGATCCTTTGGATTTCTCACTATGCACGTATACTTGCCACTGTCAACCACACGCAGGGCCTGACGAATGATTAGAGTGCCATTCAGGGTGACTTCCTGTCGGAATTCCACTGGCAATAGCTTGCCATCTGCCATCCACAAAATAAGACTGGGTTAGAAATTCACTAAACTTTGAATTCCATTCCAGCATAAGCTATTGACAGAAAGGTTCAAATTCTATCCCTGGCTAAAGATACACACACATAAAAAAAGTGTCACACCAACCTTTTTTCCAAGAAATCGATTCAATGGGAAATCCGCCGTAAGCACATTTGACAACAATGTCCTTGCCAGCCACAGAAGAAATCCTTTGCATTCGGCGGATAAATGGGGCACCTGAAACGATATTGAGATGCAGAGCTTGCATAAAACAGCATTCATTTATTACACGAGAAAGAAGGTGGCGTGCATCCTGTGAGAATCTACAGGAGAGTCAATCATCCGGAACATCAATTAAACGGACCACTATTTAGGACTATCCACACAAACTCTCAAACTATCCATTATGCAATGTCGTTACGGTGATGCGCACATCATCCGTTATTGGATGATGTACGCCCACTATATTTATTTGGATGATGAATATGGAAATAAAGCATTCTTGGTCAAAGATTTTCTTATTGATTAAAGATTATGCCCACAGTTTTTGAATCAATTTTCGTTGAAATTCATTCTTTTGTATGAACGATCATACGCATGTCGATTTCCATTGTTTATGACAGTCAATATATATGAATGCCATTACTTTCTGGCATCAACATTGACGATGATGGACGACGTTAATGTCAGAATGCCTTTTATACTGAAGAAATACGAACAATGAACGTTTTATAAGAGCAACTTAACTAATATTCGTGTATTAAGATTGGATACAATAATCTGTGGCCGATATGTTCGATAATTACACATCAAGAAGCTTTCAGTGTTTATGATAATCATCGGCTCTTAAACCTTTTAGAATTAAATTCTTGTTCAATGTAAGGATCAATGTTGTCTTGAAATATAGTGATTAAATAAAATAACTTTACTTCCCTGTCACATCATGTACTAAACATCTAATATTCTACCAAACATTTCGAAAAATGCTTAATATGACACATTGTAATATAACCGACCACATGAAATGGAAACTATTATGTACTATAGAACAACATAAGGAAAAAGTTAATTCAAATTAGCTTAAAAACATATTTTTTTCTTTTATACAAGGGAAAAAAATCGCATATCTGTCAATATTCGCTGCTCAACTTTATCTGGATGAGTGCTTTAACCTGGGCAAACGCAATTGAAGTCGTGGTTGCCAAGCAAAACTTTCTTAACAGATCAATCCTGAAGATACTCAGAAAAAGTGAATTCTTTACCAATGTTCAAAGGACGGTCAATGGATTCGTGCCAACATGTATATAGCTTGCCAGAGCTATCAGATGTCTAAATCTTTGGCAAAAACTATTTTAACAATACATCGGTTCACGAGCATCAAACATAGATTAATGTGCTTGGCTTAGCCCGTAAGTCTCCTCATAATTCTGCGAGCTTCCTGTCTGAGCTGAAGTCAACAACATCCTGGTTGAAACCAAATGGGGCGTTTGACCCATTTCCAATTCCCAAAAAAAAAACTTCATTCCAAAATTGCCATTGAAGTGTGCAAGGCTGTTTTCCAGCAATAAACGTAGCAACGTGGTCAAATACCGAACGTTGGTGATGGTCATTTATAAACTCCAACCAAAGATCTATTGGTATGAACATTTCCGAGTTTCGTAATGCTCTTTGCAGTAGTTAAATACCAAAAACAGAGATGGGAAAACCAAAAAAACCAACATGCAGTGTGGGGCCATTGCCAATTCCTAGCCGATGTTTTCATCAAGTGCCCTTTGGGCATTAAGCAAGATGAAATTGAAAGATGAAATGAAGAAGTACGCTTCAAGGAACCTCCCAGTAGCTTCCTTCAAGTAACTTCCTAGCCTATATTCAATTAGCAGTACACCAATATGAATGGGAATTCGGTGATATTGCATTGCCATTTTATGAG
This sequence comes from Ophyiulus pilosus, assembly GCA_033995625.1. Lineage (NCBI taxonomy): Eukaryota > Metazoa > Arthropoda > Diplopoda > Julida > Julidae > Ophyiulus > Ophyiulus pilosus. The sequence goes on from JAUJYV010001657.1 coordinate 9,996, forward strand.
TTTGGATACATAGAATCACACCCACTCGTTATTCCGTCATTGGGCACATTTGATGATAGGATCAAACATACCAACGATCTGACTGCAGATAGAAATGAATTAAAATCGACACGTTACAATATATTTAGTTAATATAGTTTATGCCATGTGGTAATCCCGAAAAAAAATCTATGGACATAAATATTTAATTGTCATATCCGTCTTAATCATCTCTATCAGAAATTGGACATACAGTTTATGGAAATATACACTCAATCATGGAATACATGCAAATGCATGACCATGTACTGTATGTCCACACAGTACAAATTATCATAAATTCGCGGATATTATGAATATGTCCATATATCCACTGTATGCGCCATATTAATGCGTCCAGACATTACAGGTATATAGAGAATATCATACATGGATTTATATGGGACATAATATGAAACCATATATAGATTTTCCATCAAATGCATGGTAACATATTGTCTTAGCAAATCAGCCAATGCAGTGTTTTTAATGACTCCAACACTATCTTTGCTTTAGTTATACATTTAGAAAAAGTAAAACATTGCAGGAAAATTAGTCATGCAAAGTATTAGTTTTCGTTGATTTTGAACGTTTTTGTGCCATCAATCTAAGCCTCAAATAGACACGATAATCAGCTTGCCAGCATTAGCAGCACTTCGGATTTTAAACGTCGCTAAAGCAAGGTGTTAACATATTATAATTATACTGCAGATTGTCATCAAATTATGCTTCCATCCAGTGAATTCATTTCCTTCTTTCTTTTATGGAAATTAGGGATTTATTTTGATTGGAAATTTTTACACTCAAGCCTGATTGCTTGATCTACTTAGCATTTCGCACACCAGGACAAGTGCCATAGAGGTGACAAATAGCGCCCCCTGCCCACGTGACTGCAGATAGCACGTCACGCTGAAAATCCATTTATGCAAAGTGTTTCTTCATCCGTGACTCAATTTTATGCGCCACAGCAATAATACTAATCCAACCGAGAGAACCTGAATCTACGAAACTAGTAATTCCATTGAATAATTCTTATCACGCAATCTTAAATTATGTACATTTGTTATCAAACGTATGAATCATAATTAGTCAACAGTTTTTGCTACTGTTTGACATTGCAGGCAGAAAGCGAGATAAAATATTTTCAAAACAATTACTGAAGCTTTGCAGTAGTCGCTTTGCAAAATTTTGATTTACATAGTCTTTTTTGAAAATATTTTGCTTTTGATTTCCTAGTCCCAATCAAATACGACAAATTTAACATCACTTACCATTACATACCATAAATGTTCAGGCGGGCAGCGTGGGAAACCAATCCTACTTTGTTGTGAGCAATACATGCAAGTTCTCCACTGTCTTCTGTCCTCACGTTGCTGATGTTGAGCACACTGACAATGTCTCCATCAGGGGAACCAAAGCTGTTCACAGCAAATCTGGCACTAGGTAGGGATTCCCCGTCGAGGGTCCAAAGAAAGGTAGGTGAGGGGTTACCATATGCTGAGCACCGAAAACTGGCATCGACACCTGGATGATGAATTTCTTCCTTGAACATAAGTTGCATCAAGGGAGCAGCATCTGTAAAAAGAGGTATAACAATCATTGGACACAATAAAGTTGATTAAGGACCTTGCATAAAACAAGCTAGCAGCCATATAAAATAACATCCATACTGTAAGGAAACCTAAAATCACAGAATTTTTGTATTGTCTAAATAATATGTTTTATTATAAATTTGATTTTTTTCGCAAATATTCTGGAAAAATAATTCAAAAACTGCATTGCAGTTAAATTATGTCATAACCGAAACTATACCGAAATTATACTTTATCTAAAATATATATTATATCTAATATATTGCACTTTGTTTCATATATATATATATTCCAGAATATTTGCGAAGAAAATCAAATTTCTAATAAAACAACTTATTTAGACAAAAATTCTGTGATTTTAAGTTTCCTTAGGGGAACCAAAGCGCAATAACAAAGTGCATAAGGGAAAACAAAGTGCAATATGGCAACATTTTCTGAAAATGCATTTACGGCTGCCTAATTAACACATCTATTATACAATGCTGATTTGGATCCACTATTAATTGCATTTATTGAAAACCAAGCAACTTTCAGACAAATATACCAAGTTCAACAACATACTGTATATTTATTTCATATAACGTTCATTTTTTTGAAAATAAATGATGTAATTCAATGGTGGATTAAATAGAACCCCCTTGGTCAGAATAATCGATCTGGCTAAATTATCTATCAAATTGCCCTCTTTCAAAAATTTGTTGCTGTTAGATAGAGAAAATGCGCCTTGAATTCTTCTCGTATCTGTCGATTTATTGGTATTGATCGAAAGTCGCCTGCACTTCATCTATATATCACCTAAACGTGGCGTGGAAATGTAGACACACTCCATATGGTTTATAGCATTCTTGGGAAAAGCTATTTGATAGCCTCAAAATTGTGGTTTTGAAAACATATAGAATAATGCAGAAGGAAATAATTTCATTTTATTTCAAATCAACGAACTTTGGTAACATGAACCTATATTGAAGAGCAACATCGAGAAGATTTATAGAAGGGGAGCATAAATCATGTCGATTGCTGCTGAAAATGTAGTTAATAGACAAGAGAGTAAATCATCGGCTCCAAATGGACAATTTAGCATCGAGATCTTACGAAACTATGCCTGTAAATGTATACAATTACGCCTTTGTTGTGTATTTCACTGCTATAAAAATGCAGAACTATATTTACGGAAGGTTATATACCACCCAGATTTTTATTCTAGAAAAAAATGATTCCTTTTATGAGAAGGAAAATGCAATATTCTTAAGATTGGATGAAAAATAGAGATCTGTGAAAGCGTTTCAGGCTTAGTAAAAAATATAATAATGGCAATATAAGAAGATTTAAATTTTAAAACCCAATGAAGACCACCTTATACAGAGTTTTCAATATCAAAATATTGATTATGCATGGTGTATATTTTATGCTATACTATACATTTGAATATTCTGCACACTGAATTCCGGGTTTTACTGTACTATATATATATATCATCCCAATATCTTGATACCCATGAATCCTTTCACAACAAATTCACCCGCAGACTTGTTTCGAATTTTCCTAATTTTTACTTGGTGGTGATGAGATGAATCTCACCGACTGAATTTCGGTTTCAAAGTTCACCGTACAATGCATATTGATTTCGCAACACCCTCTCATTGTCATCCATTTCCCAAAAGGGAATTAGTTTGAAACCTTAAAAACCCTCCTCCCTTTGCATATTTGCACTATAGTTTCCAACGTTAAACGCGTGTAATCGTTGAAATATTCATAAAGTGGCATCGTTTTCAAATTACACGTTGCCATTACTTCATCTAGAGAGACTAATGAAGCCTCACAATTAATTTTGCTTAATTAACACTTTTTCTCGATCCCAATGCGAGGCAACGCCGTATCGCCGGGCGAATTATTGTCTAGGAAGTAATTTTTATGATACTTATCCAACAATTAAGTCGCCCCCCAAGGTATACCCGCTGCACAACACGCCCATTCTCCAATGGAGCATCTCCGTATAGCCTAATCTACACTAGACGAAGGCTTTCCTTAAATGATTTGTGGGCTGCACTGCGGGGCCTGTAAATTAGACAACGAGTCACCTTCATTTGCAACGTATAATGGGTGAATAAAAATCTCGCAGCGATTGGATTGGTGCAAATCCTACCGGGTGAGCAGGTACAGTCGGTGCCCAGGGTTTTCATGACCCCGAAGGAGCATGCAATGCTCCAAGAAAAAGGCCATAAAATAAACTCACTCTCGTGTTATCTTCAGGTCATTACATGCTGCTTTATGATCTCGCTCGTGATATTACCCTCCTTCATTTCGCATTATTTATTTCGCCGAATTACAATCCACCAATTTCAGCTTTCATTGCAACTGGCGGTATCACCGAAAACCGCAATTGGCAATGGGCGAAGACAATGCCAACCTTCGCCACTATCCATTATTACCGGGGGATAAGTTATAGGCACGAACGTATTGCAACAATGCGTTCGCCATGCACTTTGATTAATGCACTTTTGTGGTTTCCATCTTTAGTTGCAACTTGCATCCGACGGTGGGAGCAGAGATGAAAAGACGAGATGGATGGATAGATGAAAACGCACCACGTTCACGTGAAATCAAGGCAGAAAACAAGAGGAGGAAGGCCACAAAAAATCTGCTTCAGCAAATTGCTAGATCCCATTAGTTGCTTTTGAAGAATCGCAAAAATGGAAAGCCTTACATAAATAATGATGCACTAGCGGTATTACTGCACCTCGCCATCGCGTTATTACAGAGAACGTCACAAAAATTAGACAGACTGTCAACAAATCTGAAGCATTAAATTGCCAATTTCAGCATAAAACCAAAGTAATGCTTTCAGGGAAAACTCACCGATATTTGAAATTTTGTGTGACAAGCTCTCAATTATACAATCTAACGGAATTGCCAGTCAACGAAGGAGCATATCATGTGCAGAATAATGTATGTCTCGTATACAGGTCTATCCATATATATGCTATTCCCATATAAATTGGCGGACCCGGGGTAAAAATAAAGATGTCCCACCAAAAACTATAAAACTCTCATTTAATTTTTATAAGTAATGAATTAAATTTTCGAAAAACACAAATAAAACTACAATTAAAATGTTTGCGAAATAAATGTATATTCTTCAGTGTATATACAACATATCGCCATAAACATTATGACCATTTATGGACAAGTATGACATATAAGAGTATATATATGTACATAAGAAATTTTTCATATATACAAAAATACAGTATGTGATATATAATTTGTAAACCCCGGACGATAACATTTTGTTTCTTTAACCCAAGTTAGTGGTGCTAGTTTTCAGAATTTTCTTACAGATGATAATTCAAAGGTAGCTCAGCCAGAATGAAATGTAACTAGATTTTGAGCAACAAAAAACGTAATCATGGTGAATTCTATCGACTTACCTCCCAATCTGAGTTCCAAAGTCGCTTGAACTGTTTCAATTTCATTTCCAGCGAAACACTGGTACATCCCGGAATCTCCTTTTTGTGCAGATGCAATTTTCAAAACTTCAGGCTTGCTGTGATAACTCTGTTCGGATTTAAGTGGCCGGCCATTTTTCACCCAACGAATGAAGTGGATGGGATGACCAGAAACGGAACAGGCGAAAACAGCCGATTGACCAACTTGAACGATGTGGTGCACAGGATGAACCACGACACCTATGGATTCTTTATAAAGATAACAAACTTTCCATTAGGTTCATTGAAAAAAATCAAACTTGCCACAAAGTGTAGCATTTAGAAGCAACGATGGTTCAAAATGGCGAAGTTTCCATTGAAATTCTAGCCAAGTACATCATAGCGACTCTCTAAAAATTATCATATATTAATTCCAAACGCATCGTTTCGATTATTAATTCTAATAAAAGATGTGCTATAAGCTTATAACAACTTTTCGCGAGGGGATTCAGCGCTGAAAAATACAGTAATATGTATAAGACTTTTCATTGATTTTCTGCCAGACGTTTTACTTTTATTTATGCCAGTTTTTGTTTAATTACAAAAAAAACCCTCTTTCTCATCAATATTAATCCGAAGTAATGACTGCAAAGTTTAATTTTGAAAAATGCAGCTAATTTATTAGACTCGTTTAAGGCAAGGTGGGAAAATCATGCAATTAATAAAGATTATATATGGCTGTTTTGCATAAGCCCTTGAAAGTTTTTATAATAATAAAAAAAACAAAAAAACATACATGCTAGCAATATACATGTACTAATTGATATCGATTCATTTAAAACCTAAAGCATCACCGCAATAACCATTTCGAAACAGACCTAAGAAATGTGAATGTCCACAATGTACATCTCCGAAATTTGTATAAATCCAAATTTGCCCTCGTTATAGCATATGTAGACATTATATTATCTCTCAATGTTGGTCGAGGGCGAAATATAAAGAGGACATTACAACTTCGTGTGTACATAACTATGTGTGTAAAAAGTTGATTCATGCAAATAAGGCCCTTCAGCTAGCATGTCCTTAGACAACAACATATTATGTTTAATATACACAGTAAAAACCAAAGTCTTAATTTAAGGCGAATTCTTGTAGACAAAATCAAGACTTTTTGTGCGTCTTATTTTTGTATAAATAAGACACATAAAATGACTTAATTTTTTAATA
>JAUJYV010001658.1:0-16254 GCA_033995625.1 Ophyiulus pilosus
TGGGCGTGTTGCGCATGCGCAAATCGCGTGACGCTGAACTTTCAACGTCAGTCGTCTCATTGTGTATTAGGCATGAAAGTACCGATTGAACTACGAATGAACTAACTGAACGTCATGAGTGAGCATGACGTACGCATGACGTTCAGTTAGTTCAGTCGTAGTTCAAACGGTACGTTCACCGTTTCTTTTGGGGGCTAAATTTCCCTATTTTTGTAAGGAGCGTGAGAACCTGGCATAATACTTCCGTAAAACTGCACTTTTACTAGTTTTACTGAAATATACGTGCACTTTTACTGCAGTATTACTACAGTATTACTGCAGTTTGGGATAGCATTTGTACAACAATTTTAAGTCAGTTCTACTGCAGCATTCCCAAAAACATTCTAAAAACACGTTTAACGTTGAAAAAGATCTCATTTTTTGGTAATTTTATGACCAAATAAATGACCAACAAAACTTGGTCTTGAAATCAATAAAAATGACGCCATTTTTAGAACATTAAAAGTGTTATTTTTAAACTGCTGTTTAATTATTTTAAGTAGCCATATGTAAAATGCTGTATATATCTGCACAAACAGGTTAATTTCACTGTTCATTAATTGTTGGCTCAAATAATATTAATTCACACTGAACTAAACAACTGAAGTGTAGCTTTTATTTTTAGATGGACGCTCCATTAGGAGGCGCTAGTGTAGTGCAGGTAATCACCCTACACTACCATTGACATTGATAAACCCAATTCTAAGATTAACAGACTTGGAAGATTTACTGAGCCTTCCTCTAACCTGTATAATCTTGGCACTCAGGTGTCAGTTGATCAATGTTGCCACAGGATGGCACCACCATCAACCATATCAGTTGCCAAATGTGGCCACTGGAGGGCGCCACTCATAGGCTGTTAACTTCTGCTAACAGCTTGTTTATTCACATGCAAGAACAATGTTCAACAGTTCGGTTCTACAGTCTTTCAAATGCAAGTTCTTCAGTCTCAAGTCAAGTTCAACGCAACTCAAAGAAGACTACAGCTGAATCCAGGAGGCCACACAGTGCTGTTCAACTGTGAATAAGTCTTCACTGAAAAACAGCCCTTAAACGGCCACAAGAGATAGTTACCCAAGACAATCTGCTTTCTAAATTCACCAACATTATTTAAAATAGGCCCTTTCATGGCCGGCCATAGGTATTTTATAAAATTAAGGCCCAGGTCATTCTCTCAACCCAAATTGCTAATTTAGGCCGAAATTAGACAAACATGATTTTTCCATATGACAGAAATCCATGTCTTGAAAACTAATCGATGCCCTAAAGCTGGGTCTCCACCAAAAATACTCCGGGAGGATCCTCAAATTTGATCCTCAGAAAACGTGTCTCACCTGATTATCTAGTCCATTTTCAAAAATGAGTAAAATCTTCTGTTGTCTCCACCAAAAGAGGCAAAAACAACCAGTGGAAGTTAGTACAGTCATATCACCCTAGAGGGGGTTATGTCTCGTTTATGGCGCTCCTACCAAGACTGTTTTACTTCAAAAGACCTGCATGTAGACGACCTTCTGACAATAGTAAATGTAAGCACAAATGGATATAATATTTTGGATATAATTTAGTATTTGTATTAAAATGTAACGATATAAAACTACAAACTACACGTTCGTTGTTGACACCCTGTATATCAAATGCAAAGTGTCAATGACGAACGTGTAGTCTGAATGAATCAGGATGTTATTTATGTTAAAAGCATTCATTTATATCGTTAATTTTATTACGTTAATTTGATACTATGGCCACTCCAAATGAAGTTTAAGAAGTGCATAATTTGTGAAGGATGGTCTTGGTTACCTGCAGTTATTTTTATTAATTGGGGTAACTGAAAACCATTTGCCTTAATTAGGCCCTAATATTTTATGCCTAAATTAGGACTAGTTTAGGACTAAAATACTTTAATATACAAAATACAGTAATACAGTAAAATGGTCTTAGAAACAGTGGTGGTGACCCCAACCTTCATGATGCGATTTCATGTAATTTTCTTGGTCCTGAAGTTTAGGTCAATATTAGTTTTCGACAATGGGCCAACATTATTTTTCAATGATGGACCAACGTTAGTTTTTGATGTTGGGTCAATGCATTATGCCAACAATGACCCAATGTTGTTTCTACCATTCACCCCAAAATTAAAACAAGAGACACTTCGTAGTGAGAGGTCGTGCCTCTTGCCTCCTCCTGCCAGCATTAGAAATCATCAGCTAAACTCATTTCATTTTGGGTAAGTTTTATTTTATTCCTTACTAACATCTACAGGCCCTCAGCTTTATTTTGGAATATTTAGACCAATTTCCAAATATCTTCACTTGTCCAACAAGCTGTTTTTGGGAGCTCGTCAAGGATCCTGCAAGTGGTTTTTTGAAGTGTTCTGAACGCGATCGTGTTCTTGTGTCCGGTAAGAACCCTCAGTAAAATTTTCCGAACGATGTTCAGATTCGTTCTGTTTTTTTGGCCCCTGAACTCGGGGTTTTCTCGCGACCGGCCACGTGTTTCTTGGCGGCCCGCTCACTGCTTTTCGGCAGTTCGCCACAGCCCCACCAAGTGAAAATTTCAAAATATTTCAACGTGATTCTGTTCTTGTGTACGGGAAGAAAACTCGTTGAAATTGTTAGCAAGAAATTCGGATTCGTTCCCTGTTTTTTCGGACCCTGAACTCGGGGTTTTTCTCGCAGCAACCACATGTTTTCCGAGGTTCGACGGCGCACGCATCGCTTTTCGACGCCTCGCCACGGACCCGCTAACACAAATTTCTCCGAATTTTCGCTGAGATAGTGTTCTCCTATACACTGGGAGAACGTGGTAAATATTTCCTCTTAAAATTCGTGTTCTTTGTGTTTTTTTGTTGACTGAACTTGGGTTCTTTGTCTCGCGGCCGTCCACGTTTTAAGTTTTGGTGGCTCGCACAACGCTTTTTGGCGTCCCACCCTGTGTCCAACAAAGCCAATTTCGCCGTTTTTTCACCAGGACATGAAAGTTTGGTATAGTGTCTACATTGTGCTAAATTTTCATTAAGAAATTCGGCGCCCTTCCGTGCTTTTTTGGGGGTCCAAAACGCGTTCTGTCACACGGGTGACACGAGTTTTCATGCTTCCAGCGACTCGCGCCACATTTTTGAATCTCACCCCAGGCCCACTGCATCGAATTTGACTATTTTTCCGACGACTAACTGTAGCTTGGTGTAGTATTTACACTGTGCCAAGCTTTCATTGGGAAATTTGGCGTGTTTTTTGTTGTTTTGTTGTTTGTGGTTTTTTGTTGTTGTTTCTTGCTTTAATTTAGTTAGTTTTAAGCGGCATCTTTGTGGCAGCTTGTTTCCTACTGTTCCAGCATGGAAAAGTTTGTGACGAAAACAAAAGCCATATCGGCCAAACCGGCGGCTGAGGGCAATATTCTCCCGACTTCTGGCAGCCAGGAGCAGAGGACCGTCGACGACGGGATACCAACGCCTGCAACGAGTGATGGGCGGGCGCCCAGCCTGCCGCTCCCGGACATCCAGACCACCCCTATGGACCCGCCAGTAGTCGAACCCACATCGCCCACCCTGGAGGGAACGTGGGATGCAGTGGTAGCTTTGGGGAAATTCCAGGACCTCATTGCAGTCATCAATAAGGAGACCACCAAGGAAACAGGCTCGAAGGTCACCTTTACCAAGGGAATCCAGGCTTCGGTGCATCGAACCCTAGATGGTGTCTCCAACATCGGAAACCAATTCCTGGTACGTGCGCTTACTATGGAAAGGGATCTGATGGCTTGCCAGAAGCTCTTGGCAGAAAAGCGCTTGGCAAGGATTGCCACCACTACTACGCCAGTCCTCTGTGGAACGGAGGAGGAAATTGTTGCTCCGACACCTTCTGGCACTCAGGCAGCAACGGACCCACCTAAGCCGACAGACCCGACTGCTTCAACAAAAGTGCTTCCAGCGACCTATGCCTCCATCGCTGCCCCGAAGAGCTCGTACGCATCTGGCGTCACACAGCCGGCTAAGAGTAGTGGTGGTTCTACGGCGACTGCTGTTCGCACCTCTCCTCCAACGTCAGTGCCAGTACTGAAGACGTATGCATCGACTGCATCCACGAAGCCAAGGGCCAAGTACACAACCCTAGTGATGGCTTCTGCCCCAGCACCAACCACCCCCGAAGACTTCAAATCCCTCGTGCAGAAGGAGTTCTTGTCGGCCAATTTGGACAAACTACGTTCGGTCCTAGCTACCAGAGCTGGGGTTCTAGTGCTAGAGAGCACCTCTGTCAATCCCCAGGAGAAGGTTACCGCCGCCCTGGCCAAATGTAGTGCCCTTAAAGTGGTCCCACCAAAGGCCCACCACCCCAAAGTTCTAATTACTGGAGTGGATGCTGGCATCATCAACGAGGCCTTCCTGGACAGCCTTGCTGATGCAAATCCCGACCTTGTTGCCAAGTTTGGGGATTCATTATCCACCCATGCGAGGATTGCTGGGCAGATGATCTGCAGGAACGTGGCCAGAAAAAACATCATCCTTGAGGCCTCCCCCATCCTCTATCACCACCTTATTGAAAGGGGAAAGGTGAACGTGGGCTGAACTGTCCACCACGTGCAGGAATTTGTGCACTTAACGCGATGCTTCCGTTGTAATGGCCTTGGCTATTCAGCGAAGTTCTGTGATGCGAAGGAACCTTTGTGTGTCAACTGTGGTGGCAAACACAAACAGGGAAAGTGCACAAACATTCCTGATTGCTCTAACTGTAAGACAGTGGGTAAAGCAGGAAGACCAAAGATACAAGGCCAGTGACCCACGTTGCCCCATATACCTTACTCGCATGGAGAGGATGGACCAACTCTCCAAAGATAGTCCAACTAGTTCTACTTCTACAAGTCTGGTCGTTGGTGGTGCTGCACAAGGACCTAGCCAAGGAAACTGGCAAAGTCCAAAAAGGGGAACCTCGGAGCTTCTAAGTCACTGCACACAGTAACAGGACTAAAACTCCTAATCCTTAATTGTCAAAGCCTCAAAAACAAATCCTTACAATTCTTGGAGGTACTGGTGTCCCATGTTCCAGACCTACTAATCATCCACCTTGAGGAATTTTATAAAGCAATTGACATTTTGCATGACACCATCACAAACCCCTTAATTATTATTGGTGGTGACTTCAACTTGCCAGGTATAATCTGGGATAATTATATTCACACTCCTTCTACGCCATTTGCTAGAAATTCGAAATTGTTCCTGGACTTCATGGCAGATCGTTCTTTTGAGCAGCTAAACAAACAGCCCACTAGGGGCTGAAACACTCTTGAGCCATTAATAACAAATTCTCCAGAGTTGTTCACCAATGTTTATACAGATGCTGGTAATGGGGATCACGACCAATTAATTGTTGCCGAGTTTGTCGCATCGCCTTGCAGTCATAGTTCCTAGGAAAAAGTTCTACCAGTTCCATAAAGCCAATTGGGTTAGTCTTCGAGCATTTGTCAATACTAATCTATCCATCATTTTGTAAAATAGGCATGAAAGAACTGTTGGTTATAACTGGGATTTATTCGAAAGAGTTGTAGATGAGGGCATTTTAAAATTTATTCCATCTAAATTATGTTGCAAAATATCTGAGCCAGTCTGGTATAACACGGAAATTCGTCGCACCTTACGCCACCTGAGACTGGCTAGAAATAAGTTAAGAACAGCAAATAGTGTAGATGCTAACACCAAGTTTAAACTGTTGCGGCAAAAATTGAAAAAGTTAATATTCAATGCCCATACAAACTTTAAGAAATTTCATTTGGGGGAATCCTAAAAGGAAAATCCAAAGTTGTTTTGGAAATACATTAAATCTGTACGAAAAGGGCCCAATTCCGTCTCTGCCCTGGTTGATGTGCAAGGCAGAGTGATTACTGAAAATTGCAACAATTTTAAACTCACAATTTCAGGGAGTTTTTGTCAATGAAAATCCAGTACTGCCTCATTTTGCAATGAGTACTGATGTTATAATGGAAAAGATGCATATATCTAGTGAGTGTGTCCTGAAACTTTTAGAAGCACTATCTCCACAAAAATCTGTTGGTCCTGACAACATGTCACCAAGAGTCCTAATGGAACTGGCTCCTGTGATTAGTGTCTTTTTACCAAAATTGTTCCAACAATCCATTGATTCTTCCTGATGACTGGAAGTATGCAAATATCAGTCCAATTTTTAAGAATGGCTGTTCGAAAAATCCAAACAACTACCGACCTGTCTCCCTCACGTCAGTAGTTGTAAAATTACTGGAACACATTATCTATTCCAGGGTTGTGGATCACCTTAATAAGGAAAGGTTAATAGTCGATAAGCAACATGCATGGTTTCAGAAAGGGACGTTCTTGTGAAACACAGTTGGCTCTGTTCCTTCATGATATTCAAAGCTTATTAAACAATGGCAAGGAAGTGGATGCCATTTTTTTGGATTTTGTGAAGGCATTTGACACTGCCCTCACCAACGTTTATTGTTAAAACTTAAATCAAATGGAATCAATCTCCTTATTCTTGCATGGATAGCTGCATTTATTACAGGAAGGAAGCAAAGGGTTGTAATTAATGGAGCTGAATCAAGCTGGGCAGACGTAACCTCTGGTGTACCCCAGGGTAGTGTCCTTGGGCCCTTACTTTTCCTTTTATTTATAAACGACCTTCCAAAGTCGCTGGCTAGTAACTCAAAACTTTTTGCGGATGATTCCAATGTGTGTGATGACGTGGACAATGGCAGAATTTTCACCCAAACTGCGGGGGGGATCACGTTAAATAAGGTGAAATGTGTAGTGATGTGTTTCTCTCATAAACAAAAAACTTGCCAACCTCAGTACTTCCTGTTGCAGGTGGTTGGGGCTTGGCCCCGGACCAAAACAATCCCCAAAATAAAAACATAACTTTCTTAAAATAAACTCACTTTTTATTTTTGGCCAAAAAAAACAATGTGGCGATGGTGGCGGTCAGTAATCAAGATGGCGGACGGGACGAAAACGACCCGGGCTCGTCCACCCAGGAAAAGTAAAACCGAAAGGGGAAGGAAAGGGGTTGGGAAGTGCTAATTGACCGGAGTCAGTTAGCACGGAAACGAAACAAAAAAGGGGCCGTTGAGTCGCCCTTTCTAGGCGCAATGCGCGGATGGAGCCCTGCACGCAAGCTGGGTGAAAAATTTTGCTCCATACCCCCGAAATGGTAGCACCCCCATGGCGTATTATTCCTAATGAACCGTAAGCAAAATGTTGTAATACGCCACCCCCTATTTCAAATATTGTGTTAGGGAGGTCAATTGTGATACGTTCATCAGCTTAGTGAGCACATCCGCCAAATTTCTCTTCCAAGTTCTCTAAAAGAGAGCCATCGAATAATGGTCGCATACGAACCTCATCTTGCAAGTAAAGTGTTTTGTCGAGCCGTTCTCGACCTCGTTTTTAATCGCGAAAATGGCTGACTCGTTGTCAACCATAATCTCCACCTTACCAAGTGACGATGGGAGTACCACCTTTAGTTCGAAGAGGATCTCGTTGAGCCAAATAACCTCTTTCACCGTATCCACAAGAGCCATGGTTTCGGCTTCCATGGTAGACTGGGTGATTATAGTCTGCGTCGCAGACCTCCAGGCTATTGGTGACGCTCCGAACAACACGACTAATCCGGAGACCGAGTACGAGGTATCAACCTCGGACCCCCAAGAGGCTCGGAGTAAGCCCTGATGACCGTTGCTCCCCTGCCAGAAAGTATTAAGCTTTAGGAACTGGTGTGCCGCAGATAATTGAGCAGGTTAGCTGCGTGGTTTTATGCTAGCAGGGTCGGCTTGCTGTTAAAACTTCGCCAGGGTATTAACATCCACCAGCACATCGTCGTACCACCCGGGAAAAGTAAAAACCAAATGGGGAGGAAGGGGGTTGGGAAGTGCTAATTGACCCGAGTCAGTTAGCACGGAAACGAAACGAATAAGGGGCCATTGAGTCGCCCTTTCTAGACGCGATGCGCAGATGGGGCCCTGCACGCAAGCTGGGTGAAAATTTTTGCCCCATACCCCCGAAATGGTAACACTTCCTGGATGGTATTCGACTCGATGTTGTAGATACTGTTAAGTACCAGGGGGTTTATATTACCAAGAACCTCTACTGGACACACCATTTCAAGAGAATTGTAGGTTCAGCGAACCGTCTTAGATTCATACTACGTGTATTTCGAGAATGTGCGGAAAAAGTAAAGGAAACTGGCTACACAACTCTGATTCGCCCTATGTTGGAATATTGCGTGCCTGTTTGGATCCCTCACAGGATGGTACATATTCAGGATATAGAGATGGTTCAACGTAGGGCTGCCAGATTTGTTGTGGGAAGTTATCAACATTCCGCGAGTTTGACAGAAATGCTCCACTCCCTAAATTGGGACACACTGAGGTCGAGACGCGAAAAGTTTTCCATGGGATTATTTAAGCGTTTTCAGCTTTCTTGTAATGCGCATCTTTTTTCCCATATATTAACGCCTAACGTTCACTCTAGGAGTAGACATACTCGCTCACATCCTTTGACCAAGCTTCGTGCCAAGACGGATGCTTACTATTGGTCTTTCATCTTGCATGCGACTCGACGATGGAATAGCCTTCCTTGAGAATCTCCAGACTTGGTAGAAATGCAATATAACAATGATGTCTAAGTCGTTACTGATGTAGGAGCATTCTCCTGAAACTGGGTACGACCCCCCGACCTTATGGCATTTATTTGCTGACTGTAGGGTACTGAGTTGAATTGAATTGAATTGACACTGGCCCATGCAGGGATATCCGCATTTCTAACTGGAAGGAAGCAGAGGGTTGTAATTAATGGAGCTATACCAAGCTGGACAGCCGTAACCTCTGGTTTAGTTCCAGGTAGCATCCTCAGCCCTTTATTTTCCTCTTAATCATAAACGGCCTTCCAAAGTCACTGTCTCATTTTCAAAGACACACGTGATACAAGACTTTTGCAGATGATTCCAATGTATATGATAAAGTTGATGAAGGCAGAGGTTTCTCACCCACACAGAGGTAATCTCATCATACAGGCTTCCTGGTGCGATGAATGGCAGTTAAAATTAAATAAGGTGAAATGCATGGTGTAAAGGAAACGTGCTACGCAACTCAGGCATGTCCTATGTTGGATTATGGTGCACCTGTTTGGAACCCTCACAAGACGGTTCATATTCAGGCTATAGAGATGGTCAAGCATTGGGCTGCCAGACTTGTCTAAATTGGGACACACTGAGGTTCAGATTTGAAACGTTATCTATGGGGTTAATCGAACATTTAAATTTTTCTCCTAATTTAACGCATAATGCCCACTATAAGAGTACACATAATCACTCAAATCCTTTGACCGAGCTTCGTGCCAGGACGGATAATTACTATTGGTCCTTCTTTTTACGTGCGATTAGACTTTGGAATAGCTTACCTGGCGATTCTCTTGATTTGGTAAAAATTCAATCTAACAATGATGTCCAAGTCGCTACTGACATAGGGGGTCCTGAAATTTGGTACGACCACCCTACCATATGACATTTGTTTGCAGACTGTAGGGTACTGAGTTGAATTGAATTGGATTGAAAAAGCAATGTTTTGCCAACATTGACCCAACAAGTTTTGGTTACTTGGAGCGTTCTTCGCCGTGAAACACTTCTGGCAGATGCTCATTGGCTGCAACATATTGCCAATGTAGTTACATGGCAAAGCAACGTTTTACCAACATTGGCCCAACAAGTTTTGGTTACTTATAACGTTCTTAGCCATGCTAAACCATTCATCATATTCATCGACCATACACCCTTGTGCAAATTAATTGAAACAGTTTTTTCTTCTATATAACTCTTATTCTTGTACTCAAAACAAGAGCAAAAAGCAGTTTGATCAGTTTTTATATTGGCTGTTGCAATCATGACGTCATCATAGATGCCTGCCATAGTGTATGATGCACTCGTGCTGTCATCAGGTGGCATCTGATGACGGCATGATTGCATCATTTCGCCAGATTTCAGTAACTTGATCAGAAGTCATTTGACTGTCATTCAAGATGGATATTACACCTTGGAAACGTACAAAGATTATAGCTGGTGTAACTCTTTAGCAACTGTCAGTTGTGCCATCAAGTTGAAACTGGAAGGATATCTCCTAAGCATAAAGGACATTGTGGCCATAAGAAGACAACAACTCATAGAGATTATGCTTACTTGCTTAGTCAAAGCAAAAGGGATCCTCGTAAGACAAGTGATGCACTGAGTTTGCATTTGAAAGAGAAAGGGATCCAAATCAGTTCATCTACAGTTTGTAGGCCCCTCATTGCAGCCGGACAAAAAGCCAGAAGACCTGTCTGGAAACAACTTCTGTCCAAAGTAATCAAAATTGTTGTGATCCTGCAAGTGTGACGACCTGTCACACTTTGATCCACTGCTCTTTCCCTACTGTTCTTCGTGCAAAATGTTCTTTTGTATTTTTGTTTAAAATCCAGGTAAACACAGCCAAAAGTTTCGTATTTCACATTGTGTTTACATCATGAAATAGCATGTGATGTGAGGTCTCAAAGCAGAAACCATGTCAAATGTTACACTGCACGTCATTTTCATGGTCCATGCGATTTTAAAATCTAAATTGTAAGAGATAAAGCAAAACTTCGAATTGGAAAGTTGTTCAGCATTGCATAATTAGTGCAATGGTAGTGCTTGTGACATTTATTATTGAACCTCATATCTGAAAACTTTTTTGCCTATGTTTGTATCCTGCACATTCAGATCAGGGCACCTTCATTTAATATTATTCACCAATCATTTAAATATCATGTATCAATACAAAACATGCACTGCATGTGTTGGTGAACATTAAACAAGGTTCCCTGATCTGGTTGTGCTTCTCTTTACCCTATTTCAGTTAACATGACATGCATTGAATGAATTCAGTTGTGAAATTGAACAGCCCCTGATCACTAGCTGATAGCTTTCCTGCCTCGCATAGATGCTATGCAGGGATGCACACATTATCAAAAAACAAGTTACGTTTTCAGATATGCAATCAATAAAAATGTTGCAAGCACTACCATTGCACAACAACTTTCTAATTCGAAGTTTTGCTCTATCTCCTATGGTTTAGATTTTAAAATCGCATGCGCCATGAAAATGACATGCAGTGTAATATTTGACATAGTTTATGGAGTCCTCACTTCATATCCTATTTAATGATGTAACCACATTTTACCTAGCGCCTGAGGTTTTAAAGATATTTGAGAGGCCCAGACATATGTCCCACCCTGTATATACTAGTGGCCACTGTATAATATTATGCTCATAAATTGTAAAGCAGTTCACAAACAATCTGTTGATAAAGGTCATTGAAGTCTCACCTTTGACTTTGCACATAATTATTGGAGGACCTCTAAAGAACCTTGGCAAACGACTTCTGGGACACACTGTATATGCCTACATATACTAGGGAGCTTAGTAATTTATCAAAATATATTGGAAAAAGATCTTGAGATCTATCTTTATGATACACACTGATTATAAAAACTATTTTAGAGTATATTATAAGAAATATTTTCAAATGGCATTGGTTATAAGTGTTTAATGGAGATTTTGCTATGCATTTTTATGTTAGGCATGACTTTTGAGAATTTTAGTTCATGCTTGTGAATAGCAAGCACTGTGGTAAACTATGTTATAACAAGGCATTGTCTGTAATGTAAAAAATTAAGTTGAACTAAAATTTAAGTTACCTTGTAATTTACATGTTCCATTTCAGTTCCGTTTAAACGGCATGTATCATCATGTAAATGGAACAACACGAACCTAGCTTACATCTAGATACCGACTATCTGACATCTAAACACTAAACACAATACCCAATATATAAAAAATAGTGCAACACATGTGCAAAGAGAGATTGTTTGCAATGCAGTTTAATAAACATCTGGTGCAAGGCCATACTAACAGTCAAAATAACTGCATATCAAATGGATATGTTGCTTGCAAGTATAATCATGAATCATAATAGCTGCTTGTTTAATGTGATGTGGAAATAGAACACTTTCCATTGAACCAGGTCAATCCAATAAGTTTCAAAATGGGGGGAGGAGCTGGCTATATGCCATACTTTTTTTGTTTGAATTGGGGTGTGGGTAATATGCCACTACTGCATCACGGAAAGAGGTTAGGGGGTATTACATTCGTTACAATTAGAATACTTGAGACACTCCTTCCATTAAAATATTCAAATTTTCTGGTAGTAGATTCAGAAATCTCACCCTTGCGTCATGTGCATATTACTTACAGTGACGTAAATTGCTGCTATTATACAACTATCAAAGCGTAGCATTTACTCCATAATGTTAAGAGAGCAGAATGTAAAGTCAAAGTTTTTATCTGGATCGATACGGAGATGGCGTCTACACAACAATTAACTACATATTTTGTCAGACAAAGAGTTAGTGCTTGCTGTATCAGGGAATTGTTGTCATCACCCTCCAGTATGGTAGCATGTAGTTGCTTCCTTGGTCCATCTAGTACTCAACATTGACAGAAACCGCAATAGTTACGTTCAATTAATACTACTTTACAATTAAGGTACTAGATGGGTGTAGTTTCAAATATTAAACTGGAAATTCTTAATGTTCACACCACCTTCCTACCAATAACTATTCTTACTTCTCCATTTAGCCATCATGTTCTTGAACAGTGAGAACATGTTTCTCCTGTGCTCCCATGGCCGCCATTTTTCTTTGTGTATTACAAGGTGTGTAAATTAAGTAATGAGACTGATATTTTTAAATTGTTTTATTCAAATAGAATTACAATTCAATATTGTCTCCCTCAATATAACTTCCTTGGGAAGCCACACAGCGCTGGAGACAGTTCATCCAATCCTCATAACAGTGCTGGAACTCGAATACTGGAATAGCCTTCAGCTGGTCGGTTACAGCCGTTTGAATGTTTCCGAGAGTCCCAAAATGACGTCCCTTGAGGTGATTTTTCAATCTCAAGAAGAGGAAAAGTCACAAGGACTCAAGTCAGGCGAATAAGGAGGCTGAGGAGCCCCAGGAATGTTTTTGCTGAGCAAAAAGTTTTGGTCCCACGAAAGATTTTTTGGAACCATTTTGTGCAAGTATTTATCATCCCCATTTTGTTGATCAAAATATGATGAACAGTGGTGTGAGTCAAATTCAACTCTTCCCCGATCATTCTAACCCTTAACCTAAGATCTAAACGCACAAGATCCCGGGTTCGGTAGACATTTTCTTCAGTTCTTGAAGATGAAAGCCTTCCGCTGCGTGGTAAGATCATCTTCAATCGACTCTCTTCCTTCTCAAAATGCCTTAAACCACAGAGAAACCTGAGCCCTTGACAAAACACTGTCTACGTAAGCCTGTTGAAGTTTTGAAAAAAATGTGCACTGTGCCGAAGTCTGAAGCAAAACCTGGATAGCACACTGTTGCTCGAAATTTATGCCACTCATTTTTAGAAATCATTAGGAAAAATTGTTTCACAGAAAAAATCGCTAGGGACAACCAAATGACTAGCAAGTTCAAACTCGTACTGAAGGCGTATCATATGTTCATCTGCCGCCCCTCCAAGTCACGCATCCCCATTGTTGCAAGATCGAAACGCGACGTTGCCAGTCTCATTACTAAATTTACACACCTCTCACGGATATATCTCTTGGAATTTTCACCACTTAACTCTTTTTGATCTGCTCTTCGTCTATATATACATCAATTTAGTAGGTAATATGTTCAAGCCATTCTTTATTTTCCATTTTTTCTACCACACTGCTGTTACCCACTTCCCCTTTTCCTTAAAGGGCCACCTCCTCTGGAAGTGGTAATTGTAATATTAATTATAAGGGATCTATAGGGAATAGTATGGTAGCGATATTAGGCCCTGCATTCCTTCCTGCAAGCGCTAGGGGTCCTTGTATTCCCTGATTTTTGGAGGTGCAGAGGGGTTACAGAGTGAACAGGCTCACATCTGATACATTAACCAGTTTCTTTATTGACTTGCCATATCCAACACATTACAACACTTTCTATATGTTACAACTCTTTCTACATGTTACAATACTTTCTGAATGTTACAACACTTTCTAACAGCATACATGCTTAACATAATGTTACCCACTTCCCTTTTAGAATCAAGAAAGGGCACCTCCTGTAGAAGTGGTCCTTGCAACATTACTTTTTTGGGATCTAGGGAATAAGGGGTAGCGTAGTTCTTTGGTCCTGCCTTCTCTCCAGAAGCGTTAGGGGTCCTTTTATTCCCTATTAGGTGGTGTAGAGGGGGTGAGTGACAGAGTGAGTCGGAACAGTATGGCCATTAACCAGTTTTTTTATTCAGTCATCATGGGCACAATATAATAGACACAAAAATAAGAAAAGGGTCTTTTTAGCCCTTACAAAAATACCATGAAACAAAACAACATGACAATAATAAGGGGCCTCACAACTAACTCTATTCCTTATACTTAATGGAGGGCTTCCTATCTTTTAACATTGGAGGCAAAAGCTAAGGGCTATGACAATTCATCTTACCAAAGATGTCTTTTGTAGAACAAGGGACCCACACTCCCTTGTGAGGATCTGGAAACTGGAACTGCTGCTGGAGGTCTGTTGAGTTGGTCTTCTGACTGCTTCTGGTCCTTCTCCCTCCTGACTCTGATTTTGCATTGAACATGATGGTCCTTATATACGATTTTTGGTTGGGAGAAGCCCTTTATGATGCATTCTGGGTAACAGGAACCTCATTACTAATTCCTGTATATTAATTTATTTTCTGAATTTATAATGGGTTGAGTATGGGCTGTAAGGTGTAGGGGGAGTTAGGTGATCAATCTTTCTTGGTCGGTAATTAGGTCCAAGCTTGTTAGGTCTTTTTTCTAGTGACCTAGAAGATCTAGGGCTTCTGGGCTTTCTGCCAATGTGGTTTTTGTGCCCTGATGACTTCAGGTTCACCCTGTATGATGTTTTTGCTGTCTTTTGCCACTAGGAGCGCCACTGGTGTTGGGGTTTGGAGATTTGTCCCTGGCTGGGATCCCTGGCGTTTGTCCTTTTCGACCCACAATAAATCCATTCAAAACGGTGGCCAAGGTTTCAGCCTTGGATTAACCCCCCTTGGGACCATCTTCCGGCCTACTTAATTTATGCTTAAGTATTAATTTCAATTTATTCATTCCATTGTCTTTTTGGAGTTTTTAACGCCCATTCGTAATCGGGTGTTGTCAATGGCATTGGAGATGTTTTTCATCCTTGGACCCTATATGGTCCTGTCCAATTGGTGACTGATGACATCATGATGACATCTTCCAGGTAAGCGATTGGTGAAGGGCAGCCAAGCCCCCAAAAGTGACCACACGTGAATACGGATGTTTGACCTCTGATGGTCAGTTTTTCTTGTTTGTGCTTCGGTCCATGCCCCAGTCTATCTGTGCTTCGATTCACCATCAGTGTCCAATTCAACATCCACTTGTGCTCCACTTAACTTTTTGTGCTTCACCTGTGCCTCGCCTGTGCTTCAGCTTCACGTGTGCTTCACCTGTGTTTCCCATCACATGCCTCCACTTCGTAATCGAAGGTCCCGGGAGGGGCACTTCGAGTCTGTCAAGATCAATGGTGTGCTGCTCCTGCAGCACTCAGCACTGACTCAAGTGCAGTTGATTGTGTTTTGCCCCCACATGGGGGGTTGGGCACGCTTCCCAGCGCATACTCTGCAACGCTTTGTGGCACAACGGTGGTCTGTTTAGGCCTGGGAGGCCCGGGCATCCCACATGGGAATGTTTTTCGCCGAAATACTGGGGGTCCTCGGGTACGCGGGGGCAGTGTTAACCCCTACCAGGTTTGATCATTAACCCCAGCAGCCAGCTCCTCCCCCGGAGATCCTGGGGGCTCCGGGACCTCACCGGCCTCCCCTGGTCTAATGGACTTGGCTCCCTCACCTTTCTCCTCCGACTTGGAGTCCGAGGAGGAGACGGTCTTCAATTCAATTCAATTCAACTCAGTACCCTACAGTCAGCAAATAAATGCCATGTGGTAGGGGGGTTGTACATAATTTCAGGAGAATTCTCTTACATCAGTAGCGAGTTAGACATCATTGTGAAACTGAACTTTAATCGAATTTACACTATCACTAGGAAGATGATTCCGTCGTCTAATCGCATGCAAAAAGAAGGACCAATAGTAAGCATCCGTTTTAGCACGAAGCTCCGTCAGTGGTTGAGAGT
>JAUJYV010001659.1:0-16249 GCA_033995625.1 Ophyiulus pilosus
ACATGGAGATATGTGGGTGAGTATGGCCATACATGGAGATATGTGGGTGAGTATGGCCATACATGGAGATATGTGGGCGAGTATGACCATACATGGAGATATATGGGCATGTATGTCCATACATGGAGATATATGGGTGAGTATGGCCATACGTGAAGATATATGGTTGAGTATGGCCATACATGGAAATATATGGGCGAGTATGGTCATACATGGAGATATATGGGTATGGCCATACATGGAGATATATGGGTGAGTGCGGCATTCATGGATATATATGGGGCAGTACTGATCTGGCGTTTATGGACTTTTCTGGCCATGTATGTCCAGACGGTCCAATTTCTGGTCTAACCATATTTGGAATTAGCCATATATGCCCATACATGGTCTATATTGGGTTTTTTCCATCCGGGTGTTTTCAGACGTAAATGGAGTACGACTGATAGTCCCATATAAGAGGAAACATGGCCCTGTATAAATTTTCTCAGTTTTCTACCCTATCAAATCTCAGTTTTCCAAGATCAAGTAATCCTCGATAGTATAGTGGTAAGTATCCTCTCGGCTGGCACACGAGGGAGGGACCCGGTGGAGTCGAAATCTCCACTTTTTCCCTTCCAGCCATTTTGCCCAACTTTCGGAGGTTGTTTCTTCGCCAGTTGTTTTTAATAAAGTGTGCGGTTTGGAGGGTTTCGAAGTCGTGACTTAGGGCAATTCATTAAGAAAATTTGGATGGCATGCGGGAGGCCAGTTGAATGGAAAAATCCATTTGACGAAGGCGAATTTTTACGACGTTCAAATGCATTTCGCCATTCAGCGCCAGGGCCTAAATGTCTAATTTTCTTAATGAATTTTTAATGACGCGTAGCAAATGAGGCGATGAAGAGAAATGAAAAAAAAATGTCTCCTTTCTATGGCCAGACAGCCGGTGTTACTAAATGAATTTTTTGGCGGGCCCCAAGAAATGAGTTTTCATCGGTGTTGTTTCGTTCAAAGTCCTCCGCATTAAGTTTCTCACTGCATTCTCATTAGTTTCATAAGGGAAAAAGGGAAAAGAAACTATAAAGGAAAATGCGGAGAAAATTCAATCGTTTCAATGGGCCCTTTGGTGCCCCAGAGAAACACTTTGTTTCCATGTTTAATTTTGGCGAAATTTAAAAGGCAACCCATAGAAAACTGATTCATAGGGAGCAATGTTGGAATTGATAATCCATACCTCAGAGGATTCTTAATGGAAAATCGTGTACCAGCAATGGTAAACACTCTCACGAAGTACATTAGTTCGTTTTAACGAGGAAAAAGATTTGTTATATTTGTTCACCCTCTGAGTATTAGGTCACAGCTGTTTGTTTTTAGAAATTAAAAGTACATTAATAAATATGGAATAAATTCATAATGAAATTTAGGGGGCAAAAGCCATTGATTTAGGAATTTGCATTCTTCGCAGCTGTTTCTCTAAGAAACATTAATAGTTTTTATTAAAGGAACTAAATAAATATGCGAATACTTTTAATGTGTACAATACTACTATAAAGTATTTGTACTGTACAAACATTTACAACACTAATTTAATTTTCCAACACCTTATGAAAGATGAAAACTTATTTGCATGAGCAAAATGACAAATCCGTTTTTGAGCAGTGAGTAATTTAGCTTTCCATCACTGCATAGGACCCATAAACATCTGATTTCCATGTTATGTTCCATATATGGCAATATTTTTCATTTCATATATGCCAGAAAACAATTACACACATATTTCATATTATTTATATTCCACACATTTTACATGGTTCATATACAGGAATAACAGAAAGCATGGACATAAGACAAAGTATGAATATGGCATATGTTTAAAGACAGTAATAGGGCATGCAAGGAGACATAAGGACCAATATTCGATAATTAAACCATACATATATGTACTATAATCATAGCCCCTAAATGCGGGCAACCACTGCTAGCAATGGTGCCGCCAGTGATTGCCTACTGCCAAGGGGCAATACTAAAAATACAGGAATACTTACGAATAAAAATGCTACATACAAATGACATTGTCCATGTTATAGAGGCAAATTTCTGATACGTACCCCTTTTTCAATAAATACAATTTTTATATTCGTAAATATGACACACGTATATGTATGTATCGTATAGCATAGCTCCTAATTATGGGCAATCACTGCTATCAATAGTGCAAGCAGTGATTGCCTGCTAACAAGGGGTAAACTACAAATATAGGACCATTTATGCACAAAATGTCACATACTGGCATTCATGTCCAATTTCTGATATGTCCAAACATAATGATCCCCATATATATATGTAATTTGTCCTACTATGTTGTTACATAAATATCGTATTCAGTAATCATGGGACATTTTCACCACAGTCAAAGACATCAAACCAATTTATCCTTCGGACAGGTAATGGACATCAGGATTAATAATGCAGTCCGAATCCGAATTACATCGTTCTCCCCCGGGATCAGAATCGCCTTAACACCCATATCCGGCTTAGTACCGCCAGGTCCCCAATACGAGAGGAGGGGCATGCTGATTAGACGCGTTAATCGTCAAATCGGCTTAATACTCCCAGTTGGTCATGGCTAATTTCGGTTCAAAACACGAAACTGACCATCACTCGTCGTGTCAATTTGATGGACTTCCAACACGAATGACACGGAAGGCAATGTCGTCATTTAAAGGAAGAAAAATGTCACGTCCCAATGCACTTGTCGCTAAAACGACATGTCATTCAATAATTGTGACCAGATGACCGAAACAGAAAAAAAACCACACGACAGCACGAAACTAACAATATGAACTAAATTCAACTATAATTCCTTTGATAAAATTAGATCCTCCGATAGATGGCGCTTCTGAACCACCACCACACCGTCATAGGGGTCATTCAAAAAGAACTTTCTCAAGAAGGGGTCTGCTGGCATGTAGACAGGGAATGGGCCATTATGGACGTCCACCAATTATGGTATTTTTCAGTTTTTGGCTTTTCTGTTTAATTGAGTTTTTAAGGTCAGTGGAAGGGAGAATGGACACCGGAAGAAATGTGTTCCCCAGTCCCAAATACACTTTAATTTTTAAAACCTCAGAAATGTCGGGTATTATGCCTAAATTTGTGCTAAACACCAATTTTATGCTGGAATTTCCCTTCGAGGTTTGGAAATTTCTGCTAATCAAAAAAACCTGAGAAAATGTCGTGGAATTTGCATCAAGACAGGTGCTTGGAAATTTATAGGATGAGTCTTTGTATGTCTTAACACATTTTCTGGACACCCTACCTTTCAAAGGGGTTGCGTGGAATACACAATAGATGGCGCTGGTGCTAAGCGGAATTTCAGTTCCACGAAATGCATCCTAGATGGCGCTGTTAATCAACGTCTGTTTTCATCGATATTGACGATGCATATTTTATCATTAAAGTTTGGGGAGCTAATTAAGGGCAGACTAAGTTCTAAGCCAGCATTAATTATTCATGTTTGAGTAAGGATTAATAGGCGCATTACTTTTAATTTCCTCTTCTAACTAAGATGACGGTTTTTTTCTAATACTGAATTTGAAAGCGTTAGAAAATTGTAAATTAAGATTTTTTGTATCCATCGAGTGCTTGATTTTGCATATGGGAGGACACGCAGAGCCTGATTAAGCAAAAATGGCTTTTCTACACGCGGAGTTATCATTTAAATTTTAAATAATCGTCCCTGCAGGTGATTGGATGCCGAATAAATCTTATGACCCTGGGGGTTAATTTGCATATTCGAGCAATTAATCCACGTGTTCAAACGTTTTTTTATGAGCGTCCCCCAATTGCAACTTTAACGTGCGCTTACATCGTTAATCATGTCACGTCACCCGATGAACTTTTAACTTTCCAGGGTGGAAAATATACATATTTACATGCATGGACCTTATTTTGCCTTTGAATGGACATCTTAGCGGATACATTTTGATCAAACATAGCCATACAAAATATAAGTCCATAAATCTCCAGATTTAGCATTTTCATTGGGCTATATACGTGAGGACCATGTTTAGCCATGTGAGGACCATATTTAGCCATGTGAGGACCATATTTAGCCATATGAGGACCATATTTAGCCGTTTGAGGACCATATTAGCCATGTGAGGATCATATTTAGCCATATGAGGACCATATTTATAGGCATATGAGGACCATATTTAGCCATATGAGGACCATATTTAGCCATGTGAGGACCATATTTAGTCGTGTGAAGACCATATTTAGTCGTGTGAGGACCATATTTAGCCATATGAGGATCATATTTAACCATATGAGGACCATATTAGTCATGTGAGGACCATATTTAGCCATATGAGGACCATATTTAGCCATGTGAGGACCATATTTAGCCATGTGAGGACCATATTTAGCCATGTGAGGACCATATTTAGCCGTGTGAAGACCATATTTAGTCGTGTGAGGACCATATTTAGCCATGTGAGGACCATATTTAGCCATATGAGGATAATATTTAGCCAATGACGGGCCATATATAAAAATTAATTAACAATTGTTGAGCCATGTTGAAAATGAACATGTGTAGACCATATTTTGAAATTTGAGGACCATCTATATATACATTTAAAGCCACATGCGGGCCATATATAGCCATGTATGGCCAGTACATTGCCATGCATGGGCCATACTTGAACCATTATTGGCCATGCTTGAACCTTTATTGGCCATACTTGAGCCTTGATTGGCCATATATCGTCATACTTGACCCTTGATGGGCCATATATGAACCATATTTGACAATTGATGGACGATTTGTGCCTTAATTAGACAATAGAACAATAGAAACTACTACATATTTCCACTGATTAGCAAATGATGAACCAAACATGGACTTATCTGGCCATATATGTCCATACATGGTCCACATTTTATTTTTTCCACTCGGGTAGCTGCAGTCACGGAATGGATTTCAACCAGATTTGGATTCAACCATAAACTGATTTCATCTAGAATAAAATCCATTCCGTGACTTCATCTAATGCGAACTTGTAAGCTATATTTATCCCTTCAACCCGTGACATTTCCACGCTCACAGTAAGGTGTATTGATCAAAATTGAATTAAATGTTATTTGCCTAAATTGAATCAAATACTGAGGGTAAAAGCCTGGTGTTCGTTCCCCTCAACCTTTTGTTGGTACACCATCTTCTTCTTCATCGTCTTCTTCGTCTTTATATAAGACGTTCCCGTCAAAAGGCGATAAGTAATTTCATCCGCACGATGAATACTAAACGAGCATAAATAGGCCGACGAAAACTGCATCAAATTGCCATCGCATCGAGCGTAATAAATATTGGCAGAGGAAAATACAAAAAAAAAATAGGAAGAAGAGGATAAAAATAAAGGCTTTTGATCGACACGCCATGTCTAAAATGAAGTAAGCGTGTCCGGTGAAGCGTTGAGCGGATGAGCGGATGAGCAGTTGGGCGGTTTCGTAGGCGTTATTAAACGGAAATCTGCATAACGTCTTAGGGGTCTCGAACACCACCATTTTCAGCTATGTAGATATTGCTTTTTTTTTCGGATCCTAAACACGTTTCTCTTCATTATATCAATGGTTCATCGTCCCTGTACATTCTGTTTGTGGGGGGTTCTCCCCCCCTTCCATTCATCCGCTAACACTTTTGCTCTTTTCAATTCATTTCCTTCACATTTTCGGAGCCATCTGATGAGCCCATTTTTGCACACGACCAATTGCGCATTTCGACCCGACACACACAAAAAAAAACTTTAAAAAAAAGTGTGTGAGAGTGTCGAAGGGAAAAAAAGACAGTTTTTTCAGAAGAAATAATCGAAAACTGAAGTCTCTGCGGATTGTGAGGACCACAAAGGACTAGATCCACCAAGGATCTTTTCAGAATCCGAAATCCCAAACTTCCCGGATTTCTGGAGATGCTGATGGTGCTAATGTAAGGATAATTTTCAAATTGACACAAACAAATGTTACTGAAATGTCATCAGGTGGTTTTGATCTTTTGAGAAATGTCATCAGCTGTTTTGATGTCTCGAGAAAGTCATCAGAGCTTTTCATGCCTTGAAAATAGTATTCTGAGGTTTTGATGTCTTGAGAAATGTCATCAGAGGTTTTGATGTCTTGAGAAATGTCATCAGAGGTTTTGATGTCTTGAGAAATGTCATCAGAGGTTTTGCTGTCTTGAGAAATGTCATCAGAGGTTTTGATGTCTTGAGAAATGTCATCAGAGGTTTTGATGTCTTGAGAAAACGCATTAGAGGTTTTGATAGATTGAGAAAAAATCGTCAGAATTTGTAATGTCTTGAGAAATGTCATCGAAGGTTTTGAAAGTTTTAGAAATGCCATCAGATGTCATGAAATGTTATCAGAGCTAGTAAGATGACGTCAGAGGATGATTGGTCTTAGGAGATGTCATAATAGGTTGTGAAATTTAGACAAATGTCATCAAGGAAAAGTGAAATGTTTACAAATGCCATCAGTGGTTGTAAAGGCTTGTGAACTGTCATCAGAGATAACAAGATAACGTCAGAAGATGCGAAAACTAATCAGAGTATGCGAAAATCTTGTAAGATGTCGTATGAGGTTGTGAAATGGTGTGAAATTTCACTAGAAGTTGTAGAAGTTTGTAAGATGACGTCAGGAAAAGTGGGAAGTAATCAGTGGTTGTTGATGCAGTCAGAATATGCGAGATCTTGTGAGATGTCAACATAGGTTTGTAAATACCCTCAGAGGAAACACGTGTAAAATATTTACCAATTCGAGTTATTGTAATTCAGATCCGTTCTGTACTTCAACCAAAAAATAACGCGGTCTTTCGGAGCATACATTTCGTTTCCTGGATAAAATCGGAGGAAATCCCAAAGAGTGCAAAAGGAGTTTGGTGTTGGATTGAAAATGGAGTCAAATAATTCATGTGGAGTTAAAATTACGGCCCATCGCGTTCAATTCCCACCAAAATAAACAAGCCAAGCGCCCCTCGTAATGGAGACAGCACTCCACTCCACTCCTTCACTTTTCTCCCCGGAGTTTATCAGCTTTTTCTCCTATATTTTCTTCTTCTTCAACGTAGAGGTTTTCAATTTCGTTGAATAATGACGAAGTTAAAATATGGCAACGTTTCGAGAACTTTTTCCAATAAGACGCGAGTAATTCTACAGAAAAATCATTATGTAATACAAGCTTTAAAAGAGTAGATGAAACATGCTAAGGGAGGGAATGAAATTGAAATTTCCATTAGGCTGCGGGTAATGATACGGAGGTCCACGAAGCCCCAGAAGAAAAAAAAAGAGACACGGGTAAAAAAACCTAGCTAAAGAATGGAGGGGGAAATGGGGAAAGGAAGCGCCACTAAATACAGATAGTATCAAATTGAAAAACCCGCATCGAAAGTCGATACAAGAAGGTCCGAGGATTGGAAGAAATTGATATGTGGAGACAGTGACCAGTTAGAAGGATGCAGTTGCAGAAAACGAGGGTACCGCGAAGAAAAATCATTACCTAAATGGACCGCTGAAAATAGCAGGGTCAAAATACCTATATATGGACATGTACAGACTGTGCTATACACATATACTTAGGATGGTCCAGACGTCACTACCTATCTTAATCTCAAAATGCATGGCAAAATGTAAGAGATAAGTGAAATTTAATCTTGACCAGAAGTGGTCACAGGACCAAGAAGACTAAATAAGGACACAAAATGTGACATGACCATCATTTTAGAGAATATTAACGTTTCCTAGGTTTGTAAATCAAAATTGATGTAATGCAGGAAGCTCTTGTGTTTTGTGGTGGCGCTCACGTGTAATGTGGTGAAGCTCGGGTATAATGTGGTGAAGCTCACTTGTATTGTGGTGAGGCTCACTTGTTTGTGGAGAAGCTCACTTGTATTGTGGAGAAGCTCACTTGCATTGTGGAGAAGCTCATGTGTATTGTGGTGAAGCTCATGTGCGTTGCGGTAAAGGATCTGCATAATGTGGTGAAGCTCAGGTATAATGTGGTGAAGCTCGGGTATAATGTGGTGAAGCTCACTTGTATTGTGGAGAAGCTCACGTGTATTGTGGAGAAGCTCACGTGTATTGTGGAGAAGCTCACTTGTCTTGTGGAGAAGCTCACTTGTCTTGTGGAGAAGCTCACTTGTCTTGTGGAGAAGCTCACTTGTCTTGTGGGAAACCCCTATTTATTTATTGTGGTGAAGCTCATGTGCGTTGCGTTATGTAAAGGATCAGCGTAATGTGGTGAAACTCAGGTATAATGTGGTGAAGCTCACTAGTATTGTGGGGAAGCTCATGTGCATTGTGGTGAAGCTCACTTGTATTGTGGGGAAGCTCATGTGTATTGTGGTGAAGCTCATGTGTATTGTGGTGAAGCTCATGTGATTTGTGGTGAAGGATCTGCGTAATGCGATGAAGCTTTAGTGCATTTCAGTGAGGCTAATGTAC
Organism: Ophyiulus pilosus; assembly: GCA_033995625.1. Lineage (NCBI taxonomy): Eukaryota > Metazoa > Arthropoda > Diplopoda > Julida > Julidae > Ophyiulus > Ophyiulus pilosus. Next base: position 8,472 of record JAUJYV010001659.1, read on the forward strand.
TGAGAAATTAGTTTCCAAAATGCCGGAATTGAACATTTCTACACACCATGATTTCTAATAGAAAATAGAATACAAAACAAAGATTTAGAAATTGCCACTTAAGTTCCCAATCAACGTTCTTGCAATAAGAATGTCTAATCAGAGATTTAATTATAACCTTTCTTTTAATGACCATTTCTAGATTTGAGATTTAATGAAGCCTCAAATAGTGTAAAAAGCCACAAACATTAAAGCAATATAAACAAAATGTCAAGAGTCTTTAAATTTCAAAGAGTTGTATCGAAGAAAGAAGTAATTGCCCGAAAGCTATATAGAAAGACCAGTGAATGTGGAGTTAAGTTTGAGTATAAACGACCTTAATTAAAATTTTCTTCGCAACTCATCCTTTTAACCGAAATTGCATTTTGTTCTTTCTTAAGTTATCATTTTAATTCGCCATCGAGACGCTGCGAGGCAAACGATGCAAAAGAAATTGACGAAATTAACGTCGCAATATGTGGCACTATTTAGCCTTTCATAAAGTAAGCAAAGCCAACATTATACATAAAGTGAACAACCGCATCATTAGCGAGTGTAGCAAAAATATTAAAAAAAAAAAATTGGATCATAAACATACGTGCAAAACCGAAACAATTTAACGTAAAATTGAAATTGCGATAGGGCTTAAAAAAAAGTCGATGCAATTAAAGGAAAAGTGTCAAACAGATTGGGATCATTTTTATGTTATATAATTCAGCTCTTTTTACACTATGTGCTAAAGCAATATGTAATCTAAAAATATATTGTTGGTAAAATATTACCCCTCATTTACAAACATTATCGTAAAACATTAAGGTTGGAGCTAGCAGTACAATAACTCATTAACTATGTATGATGTGTGATACATCACACTTTATTAGCATACTTTATTTATAGAAGCCTTCCCGGATCTAAAAGCTATATAAACAGGGCCAGATATGCCCAAAAATGATATGTTCATACATGCCTGAAAACATGTATGGTAATTTATGTTTTAAGTTGATGTATGGAAGAAACCATGCCTGGACCATGGGCTATAAAGCCCATACGTGTGCCATACATGGACTTATAAGCCCATACATGCGCCATGCATGGCTCATGCATGATTTTTCCATCTGGGAGTACATGTAAGAAGAAAATTTATAAAAGCATCTAAATTTGAGTGCATTTCAAGCATTGCTTGAAGGTTTGAAGTTTTGAGATGGAAGAATGTTTATTTGTGAATTTTAGCAAGTTCCTAAGGGACTTAAGGGACCTGAGGTAGCTAAGGGAAGGGTCCGTCCCTTAACTTGGTTCAACTGACCACCACCGAAATGCCTCCATCCAATCTGGTTGTCATTGTTTGTGTCGCAATCACAGATTGGCAACATCGACTTTTAAAGCAGGGCAAATCGAATTGAAAGAGCACTTATCCCAGGGGGCAGCACTGCAGTTGGACGCCATTAAAGGAGTGACCCAGGGGAGGAACAAAGTCAAAATTGCTAGCCCGAAAATTCGAGTCTGTCGCTAATTCAAAGAATTCCCACTAGTAGAAAAAAAGGTACCAAAAAAGTTAGGAAATTGGTGAAAGAAGTGACACAAAAGGGTGAAAGGAGATGAAGGTTTTTCAGTTAAATCCCAATTTCACGTCATTTTTTTTTTTTTTGACTTTTGATTAAATTTCTTGTCGAAGGTGTTTTCTTCATCCGGTTGCCCCGGTGACATCAACCATTATCAATGAAAAGCATCTACACACGATGACGTTCTACCAACGCACTCCAATAACTTATCATTGTGGTTGGATTAACGACAGGCGAGGCACTTCCAGTACACCTTAACGTCGATGTGGCACCAGAATTTAAAATAGTTAAATGATAAATTTCGAGTTTTGGATTTTCGTTGAAAAAAAAAATATATATATATATATATATGGCCATATATGCCACATCATTTTCCAGGTGGAAAAATCGTACATGGGATATTCATGGCTAGCGGAAATTGGACATGCATGGCATTATTAATACATGTATGGCACACGTATATATGACCTTATAAGTGCATAATAGGGGTCATTTATGGACATTTATATCTAGACTAAAAATTGAACATACATAGCCTTACAAGTTCATGCATGGCACACGTATGTGCTTACAAGTCCATGCATGGCACACGCATGTGTTTGCAAGTCCATGCATGGCTGCTATACATGTCCATACATGTTCATACATAGCTTGCCCACTCGTGTATACCTAACTTATTAATCTCGCAGTACATAATACGGAATTAAAGCTTATCAAGTCTGATAATAATGAAAAGTGATAAAAAGGATATAAACCTTAATGATAGTAAATTTTATATCCAGTTTATCATCTTGTGTCACCTTCTATCATGATAAGTACCGAAACATTTGCATAATCCTATAATGTCTAATTAGGTCTTGAAGGTACAACTTTAGGAATAACATTGCATAAAACACTGTACAAACATAATTTATACTCGTGCGATGATAAATGAAGATAAACATAGATTAAAAAAAAAAACCGTTTTTCTAAGAAACACAAACGACGCGCACCTTTACAAATATTTTCAATAAATTCCCTTCACAAATCGCGTTAACTTTTAAAGCAAACAATTCACGTTGCGTTAAAATTCTCCGCATTGACATCGAATTAATTCCGTTAATTATGAGAAGATAAACTGCAGAAGCACTTCAATTAATCCAATATTGGCAATTTAGGCCGTAATCCTCTTATAATTCAATAATGTACGACAGTGAAGTCGCGATGCTATTGAAATTTCAAACCAAATCACGATTATATTTCAAAGTCCATTAGAGTCGTTAATGCGCTGTTTTCGCGGATTAAATTTGTTATTCGGTAACGAGTTAATGCACCGATAGCACTATTAAAACGATTTAAGTAACACTCATTAACGTCACGGAAAATATTACACAAAAAAATAACCACAAGTGAGATCAGATGCCATGAACGAGATTTCATTAATGTGGCAACACAGTTTTCATTTCTATATGGAAAAGTCACATATGGACAAAATTATAAATTTGCCACTTATGGATAATTTGGAAAATTGTAACGTATGGACAAATCAAACCACTTGTGACCTTTGTACCCATAAATTATATAGTATTAATTATATAGTGTAAATTATATAGATGACATCAAATTTAAAGTTTTGCCCCTTGGTGGGAGGCAATCACTGGTTGCTAAGTTGCTAGCAAAGATTGCCCGCATTTAGGGGCTGGCGTTCAGGATCATGCATACTTCACTGCAATACACGTTCGCATCACCGCAATACATAAATTAGGAGGCATAAACATAGGAAACGAATTTTCTTTAAAATGATGGACAGGTGACACTTTTACTCGTTAATTGAAGTCGTCTTGTGTGGTAAGGATTTCCGAGCCACCCTGAACTTGGGAATAGTTTGACGAAACATTGTACAGCCGTGAGCCTCGTTTCAGGTTTCAAGTTGTTGAAAACGCTACTTTCAAATTAATGAGTTGTGATGAAACTCCTCCCAATCTAATCCCCTCTATGAACATCGTTTTCTGATGAACACCAACAAGGAGTTTTTCTACTTCTTTTGCGAATGCAAGAAGGCAAGAGCATCAATTGAATAACAAGCAGAAATGTGATTTTGCCGGGAGGTCTTGCACATTCCTATCGGATTTTCTAGACGAAGATGGCGGAATAAAACCCTTTTGGGAATTGGATTTTTTTAATACAATTTCTCTCATTGCTGAAGGAGGCAAAAGCAGCGAGGAAGGTATCTCTATTTAGCCGCAGTTAGGCAGAGGCAACTGTCAATTTGGACGAAAAAGATACAGGCTGAAGCGCCGCTGCGACAAACACTCGCGGCAAATTGGCCTCGATACGCTCTTTATTATTACCTCTTACAAATTGAGGCTTTCTGCAAACGGAAATTACCGCTGGATCCAAAAGCTTCCCCAGGGGGCGCCCCAATCGCAACATCTCCTCCAATTTACTTTTACCCGACTCGGTGTGTTTGTATTCATTCATTTGGTACGTCGAAAACCAATTGTTGAGGGTTTTAGCATTCTTAGTGCTGGATTTTAAAGATTTTTACTGGCAATTTCAGAAAAAGATACTCAGGAAACTGATTTTAGACCACATTTCCAAATGGTGCATTTCTTTAGGAAAAACTTTGCACTTATTTATCAATGTGGCTATTGTCCGGAAGTGAAATTACATAAGACCCGGAAAAGCTTCTATAAACAAATCTATGCCCACATATTTCACGCATTTTTAGTAATTTAGACAGAAATTTAGTCGAAATTTCGTCAAAATTTCGAAAGCATAGGTTTTAATACCTGGTCCAATATCAGTTTATCAATCATGGATTGTACTACAAAAAAGATGTCTCGAATTTACAATTGCTGGCACTAGGTTAAATCTTCCCCCCTCAAGGTTGGAAAAGCCAAAATTCAATTTAATCGAAATGAGAGTAGACAGTGTCACCGTGAATAAAAACCGGACATGAAAAGTACATCTAGACAGAGACTTAGTTGAGCTTGCCATAGAATGTCAATTTCGCGAATTTCACGAGTTATAAAACTTAAGTTGACTTTTATGAAAACTCGTTTCCGCAAAAAGGGGAGGTTTAAAGTCGTTTGAAAATCTGCATGTACGAAACATGTCAGAATTGATTTTGGTCGGAGAACATTAAATGGTCCAATTCCTTCGAACGTATAACGTCCCTCCGGACATGGATCCAAGGTCCACTGGCCATATCTAATGCAATTTCCGCATCATCACATATTCACTTAATATCACTCCAAACTGCGGGCAATCATTTCGTCGGTCTTGATGGTGACACGATCACGTGGTCACTTCTTCGTCCCGCAGGCTGACAAATGAGATTTCGTCGCGTGTCTTAGGCAATTTATTTATTTTCCTATTTTTGTTTCCCTTAACGTGGTGAATAGTATAGGGGCATGTTTGGAAACCAGACGTTATTTGCGAAAAACCGTTCAGAAATCAGACAACAAAAAAATAACACTCACCGGAGGGATTGCTTATTTGGATACAATGTCTAGTCCAATTTACTAAACCAAATGTTTATGGACATCTCAAAACAGATTTCAAGATGAACGATTTTAAGATCATGATAAATACCTTTGATGTACGACCCTCTATAACTTGTTCAACGATGGTATCAACTCCAAAAATGCTGCATGTTTTTCTAGTATATTTAATATTTAAATTAAAATAGTTTTTAACATAGTTATCTACATGAAAAGGATTAATGGACCCTATAGGTTCTAGGACCACATTTGACAAAGCCTACAGTAGGTGAAAATATTTGTATAAATAGAAAATTATCTCATCAGCACCTGTAAGTGAGCCCCTGTATTGCTAACATATGTGCAACCAGTGATTGCCTACCATCAAGGGGCAAAACTTAAAACTCGAGGTTATATATTCGGATATAGGATCATTTATGGATACAAATTGGCGGGTTTTCTCCATAGATGGCTCTGATATATTTAGAAAGAGTCGTCAACAATAAATTATACGCAAACAACAACAAAATTGTCACGTGTTTAATACGTTAAACGTGCACTCTGGTCCATGTAAGAGGATAGAAAAAGCCCATGTGTGTATATGACATCAAATTATGCATTATGTGGGTCCATTTTTATGCCGACGAAAATGATATACAACATTTGGCAAGATTCCCATGTTGCACGAACACACAAAAAAGCCAGCCTTTGCATTATGCATGCCATATACACACACACACGTTCATATAAATATTTGATTTTTCATTTGTTTCCATGTTCCGTGTCAATTACATCACCACTGTCCACATAACGAGTAAGTGCATCTTGTCGGAATGAAATATGACACCACAACTTTCTGTTAAAATAACGCGGAAATATGATGCCAACATTGATTTTATATATACGCATTAAAATTCACATAATATTTCAGATCATTTTGTGATTGTTCAAGCGCCGAAGTAGACATTGCTTATTTGCCAGGTGATAAATTAAATGATGACACACTGTGTTTGAGATGTATGGAATTTTCCTACATATCCATATATGTGCACCGTATAAAATATAAATATTTCAATTGTGTTGAAATAAAGTAATGGAAACTAGTGATATATACAGAAACTGGCGACGAATGCACATACTGTATATGGACATCTACTTAAATGAATGCCCAGAAATGGGCCTTCGTGATAAAATACAGAACTTATATACAGTATATCCAATTAAAAAATGGCGCATATAAACTTATATGTTCACATTTATCCAATTTCTAACATGTCACATTTGCGTATATACTTAGTGTGGTCCAGAGATTATGAATAATTCCTGAATTGTATACATTGTTGCCCCATTACAAGCTGCACTGCAATGCACGTAAGCTTCGCCACAATGCATGTAAGCTTCGCTGCAAAGCACGTAAGCTTCGCCGCAAAGCACGTAAGCTTCGCCGCAATGCACGTAAGCTTCGCCGCAATGCACATAAGCTTTCTGCAATGATGGTCAAGTCACATTTTGACTCGTTAATTGACATCAGATTAGAATTATATCATGCATTTAAACTAATCTCTTACATTTTGAGGGATATTTCAAAATCAATAGTGGTATTGCATATCCAAGTGAGCGTTTTGTACAACTAAAGTATTTACAGATCAAGTTGAAACACTCCGAAGTGTGTATCACAAGTACGTACATTATCACTTGCAGAACAAGTGAATCTTCAATCAAATTATTTATGACTAAAAAGAGTACAAAACATACCTTTTTGCATCGTAAGAATGACTTTTATCATCGTTGGATTTGCATTTTTTAGCATTTTGCATTTTCACCATGGGGATAAAAGCGAAATAGGAAAACGCGCCAAAACTTATAGTTGGCATAAGTACCTAGAGCGTGCAATGTACGTACATCTGTATAATGCTGACTACAATGCCATACTTATACGGTGCAACCACAATCCACTTATGTCAGGAAAACCCTTTTATCGACAATAAGCATAAGCATATTAGGGAAAAACGCATTTCCGTAAATATGATACGCGAATACGCGACTGCTGTTTACCTATACGAAAATCCCTCGAGGCACATAGCAATAATCGATAATGCTTGGGTGCAAATATTCAGGTAAGAAAAACAAAATTGAAGGGTTCAAGCCAATTGGGATTACGTAAGAAACTGAGAAAAATAGCGAAAAACAACAACGTCTGGGTCTAACCTTTTACCATCTCTTCATCCTCATACAATGTACAGGGTGGAAGTTGTCTTTCGAAATATTTTCATCACAATTGGTCACAAAGTAAGTTATCGAATATATGGTCGTATCTGGTTGTAACATAAGTGAGCAAATAAAAGACTTATGAAGATACATATAAACTTGTGCACATCTATATGTGGGCAAATATGGCCATTTATTAGCTATACATCATTAATACTTTACAAATTTAGACCAAAAAGTTGTTAAAAATAAACATTATCTTAAAACATTGTTGTAAAACATCCATACCCAAGAAAACTAATTAGCTAATCAAAATGTTACCTGGGCATCATTTTAGAGAGACTTCACGCATTTATGTATGTTCGTTCCGGTAAATTTGTGTATTGCAGCGAAGCTTACGTGTATTACAGTGAAGCTTACATGTTTGGCATTGAAGCTTACAAGTTTGGCAGTGAAGCTTACAAGTTTGGCAGTGAAGCTTACAAGTTTGGCAGTGAAGCTTACAAGTTTGGCAGTGAAGCTTACAAGT
>JAUJYV010001660.1:0-16248 GCA_033995625.1 Ophyiulus pilosus
CTATACACGCGTATAAATATTACAAGAAGTCCATTAACCAGATTTTATCCGAAACAAAAATTAATGCATTATTTACCACCACGAGCTATTATTTTGTCGCATACGTGCGTGTCTTTTTTTGTCCAAAGCTTTTTATCATTTCAAAGTCATATTTGGAGCTGAAATATTTGCAGTTCACCCATTCCAGTGATTTCTCAGTTTCTACCAAAGGGAGGTTGATGTTCATTTGCGTGTTTACATGCTATGCGCCAAGAGCATTGTTTAGGATATAAAATACCGGATTTGTTTGCAGAATATATTTTATCAGTAAGCTTTACAGAAAGGCACGCCCAATGTACCGCAATTGGATTTCGTGAAGACGTGACATCCGTCTAGCACGCGTACTTTTCATATTTTGAAAAATATTTTTCCGCATGCTTGCAATTAACAAAAGCTCGGCATAATGGTTTCTCTCTTTTATAGATTATTAAGTATGTATGAACAGGGACATAAATTATTGAGTATATTTTACTGATTAAATTACACATGATTGCACTCAAGTTCTTCTATGCTGCTCCAAGCATATTGGCTCTCAGCAAACGATATGGTAATTGTGAAATTAGATAGCAGCTCAAAAGCAAAATAAAATTATAGTCAAAATTAGCCTCCCTTTATCGCTGAAATTTCGGTTTACTTCATTTAATGTTGTTTTTCAGAAATTGCTCTGCCATTTCAAGCGAGTACATGCGCATAAATAACCATTTTAGTTATTAGATCTTTTTATGATCTATATGTAATTGTGCCTCTTAAAGGCCCGTGGTTTTTACACAAAAGTAGGCCAATAATGTTGTGTAATAATAGTGAGTAGTTTTAATATCCCCAGCACTAAAACCTACATCATTATTATCAGGCGGGACTACTCTGTAAAAATGGTCTGAATTTTCAATAACTCCTGGTCTTTTAAAACCTACAAGGTATAAATTATGCCTGCTGTGGATTTGTGCCGGAAATTCTGTGATTCTGCAGGGTATACTGACAAATTGATTTAATAATAGTTGAATTTGCCATGACCAAGGCAAATAATTATCGATAATATTTCTGTCCGAATATTACAACTACGAGTACATGTATAGCTTAATGTGTGTTTCGATAATGTACATACATATCTGATTCATGATCGCGTGCATGGATAATAGACATGTATGAACATAACTAAAATATTATCGGTAAAATAAGAATGCTATTTAGGTTAAAGTGGATATATTAAAAGCAAGCTTTCAGTTTAATGGTTTAGGGAGACAAGAAATGCATTTTCAGAACAAAATATATTATTGATCTCTAAAGAAAATATAACTCGTACATACACAATAAGTGTTTTCGTATATTTTGGACTGGTCATAAGCTATGCAAACGGCTAAATGCGCTTGTTGTTTTAAGGATCAAATAAACATTTCTTTTATTTCAGAAATCTGAATATAAAATATTCATTTCAATGTACTTGTTTAGCATGTATACCCAACGGCAAAATACAAACAATTGTTTAGGTCGTACCATTGCTACTTTAGTGCACTTCTCTGAAATTGAAAACGATAAGATGTATCAATTGTAAAACATCTGCACGTTATATACTTTGAAATGATTTTATATGAAATGTATAAAAGCACATGTAGCTTAGAATTAACTATGCATACAGCTATCAACAGATCATTTTATGATTCAACCTATTGATTAGTTTTTCTTTGAAATGTATACAATGAGAAATTGTTATTGAAGAAACTTTTTATTCTTGGAAACCAATATTCCAATTAGTATTTGTTAGCCCAAAATTGGCAGTATATCAAATTTCGTAAGATTATTGGTAATTTGAAATGCAAAAATCTCTGTATGCCCAACTGTATGCCAAACTTGAAATTTTTATATTTCAAATAAAGGCCTGCAGCTATCCTGATGGGTGATATATGAATCATAAAGTTTATTACGATTCTCCAAATGCCAAGCCGAACCCATACCCTTCTAATAAGTTGATCATAAACTTAAATCTTACGCTCTACTTAAAGTAATAAGTGTGGTGTAAGCCCATCGTGCTTCTAATGAGTCGCTGGTGAAGCCCTTAAATCATGCGGGCTTTATGCAAAATGCAAATATATTAGGACGACAAAATATTAAGATTTTCAGAAAGCGAGGCTTTTAAGTTGGCATCTTCTAAAAATCTTCTCCATATTTTATTCAGCGGTTGGGATAAAGTATTCATGCGCTCGCTCGCTCATTTTTGAATAGCTTTAATTTTCTTTCGTGTCAGATCAATTTTCTTATCAACTTTTAAGGCGTAATCCTACTTTGTATCTTGCAGCCGCCGCTTTTTAATTGATTGAGTGGATTAAGGAGCGAAAAAACACTCGGAATTAAATTGAACTGATGTTCTTTTGTGAATGTTATTGGAAATCCTCCGAGAGGATTTGCAATTACTTCAATGAATTTTAGATCTACTTGCCTCATGGAGAGCGTTTCGAGCCTGTTGTCAAGTGAAAATAAATAAAAATGTGTTCTAAGGTGAGATTAAATACCCACAATGCACTTGATAGCCAGCTTCACAGCATCCACAATTTGCGAAAAACGGAAAAAAACATCATGCCAACTGCGATGAAATTTCTAGAAACAAATTATTGGCAGGGAGAATATGCCAGCAGACAAAACAATCCCACCCACCCTATTTATAAGCCATGCTATAGCTAAGACCATCTTCTAATGTTTTCAACTTGTATTCATAAAATGGTAGGATATCGATTAGAGCATTGACTTGCATTACAATTTCTAGTCAAGAAACATTTATGGAGCTGTCTGCTTGAGAAGGGAAACTGATCTGTAAAGTATCCTTATCCTATAATCCACGAAACTTGCTCGTAAAGTTTTGTAAAAAGCTTAAATTTGAATTATATCTATATATTGATAAATAAAACATATGCTCGTATTATGAGCGCATTATAAAATGACCTTATACTCGTATGACCCGTGTTATTAAAAATATCTAACCAACTTTTCTCATCACCTACATAAAGTACATGACCTTTACTTTATTTCAAAGGAGTGCTTGTGGTCATTGGGTCCTGTATCCTCGTTTCTGCCTTAAAATTTATCAGTTTCTGGAAGAGTGAATTGCGTATGGCATGCCATCAATTGAATTCTGTCACGCCTCTCCAAATTGCATCCGAGTGTTTACGTTACGCCCGATGGTCAATTTCGCAACCTCGGAATTTGTATTCAAATTTAAGCCTTGTTGACCAGGGCTATATGCGAACGATTCATCAGGGCGCGAAATCGCACTAGAGGATTCAATACGCCTGCGGAAAAGGATAATGTATGTAGCGGAGGTGGTCTCCGTGGCGTATGCAGAAATGGCATTGACCAGTTGACGAAATGAATTCCTGTATATATCGCTCCTAAGAGTACTGAACTGCATTTTATGGTGCAACGAGGAATATTTAGCATGCAACTCGTGGATGAGTTTCTATGGGGTTCCAGATGATGGCGTTTCAGGCCTACTTGAACACGGTTCTGAATGGGGAGATATTTTTTATTTGCTAGGAAAACACTAAAACCAGATATAAAAAAGGAAAGTTTATTAAAGGGAAGGGAAAGAATGCAGTCGCACAAACGAAATTTCGGTGAAAGTTGGTCTATAAAGTTGCTGCTGCCATTCTTAAAACACTGAAAAAGAATTTCCCTTAGGCTTATCCTTGCCTACGTGGTTGGCAATCGCATCTTTTTATGGATTCTTCATATTCACTTAAAGTGCACTATAACATGTATGTACATTACAAATAAATGGATGATTAATGTGGATATTCATGTAAAAGAACATTTTGTAGCTTTACATATTTTCTTAAATGTACACTTGATCCATTTTCACCCATATCGATTAAGTCAAATGGCTGCTTCTTAATAAAGTCTATGTCGGTAACATTTGTAATGTTTACTATTTATTTGATATTTTTTTCAAAGTATTGAAAAATGTGACATACTTTATAAAACTTTATAAAGACGTTGATGCACAAGATAAAAACTTAGTGTTTATGCCGCAAAAGAAACTTCTTTTCTATGACTAAGATGGTTATAACGAATTCCTATTTAACTTTTTCTTATCATTTTTCTTAAGAAATTTCCAAACTTGTTACATTCAGCGAGATATATTGCTGTACTTTTTTGAATTTCTCAGCAGGAACAAAAATTGTCTAAAAGCAAGTATAAATCGACTTGCGTTAACTGTAAATCAATAGAAACTGGTGAGAAATTTTTATATACCGTCATGCTTTGTCGTCTTATATTTATATAGTTAGCCTCAGTGCTAAGACATGCATTTTTCGTACGTTTTAAATTATATGTCGGATTTGCTAAATTCTCCATCAACAGAACCACGTCTTTTACATCAATTTATAATGCCAAGTATTTGTTCAGCTCTGAGTAATTCAAATATATCATTCTCACCTCAATTTGTAAGAGGCAACCGTAAACGATATAACAAAGTCAGCCACGAAAGTCATCAATCATTTCCGAAGTTATGTAGAAGAATTATTTAAATATACTGTAATTTCTTGTGTAAATAAGAATGTACGTACATGATGTGTATTTACTGAGTGAGAAACAAAAAAATACTGCTTTGTTTTATCGAAAAATATAAAGTAGTACCAAAGGGAAATAAGAATTTTCAAAAAAATGTTAACGTTCATGTGGAAATTATTGATCTGGCTATCTATGCACGACATATTATAATTTTAAGATAAGTTAACGTCAATCAATAGTTGAACTAGAGGACCCGCAACTAGTGGTCTGCGTGGTAATATTTTATTCAGCGCTTAAATGTATGCTGGCCTTGCATATATTATTGCAACGCATTCATGTCGTGCTTTCATTCGTGCCCAAATGATGGCATTAAAGTGCATATATTTCATTAAGCTTTATTTAATGCAAAGTGAAAAATGGCAGGAAGCCAAATATTAATTATGCCTTTCTAATAATCAATAACGAGGTGGTTGAGTAGACTTATCGGGGAAGACTTTCAGGAAGTTTCATGTTGGTTTCAAGCACGCTTTAGTGACGAAAGACAATGGAACACTTAAAGCAGTGTTCAAATTTAATATTCAATGAATTTAATATTCAATTTGAACAGTTTTATTTACTAAGTGAATGTCCACCGTTTCTTTGTATCAAATGGCTACTTATGTCAGTGAGCCTCTCGAATGCATTTTGCGTTAAGTAACATTCAGTAGATGAACAAACCTCTTTACTCTAAATTGTTAACTCTTTAAACATAGTGACATAAACTCGAGCATTAATACCCATTTGACAGAATTAACATTGACAAGCACACATTCGGTATAAAGCTGACGGCATACTTTGCATTCTGGATGCACTTTTGCTATGCGGTTGTCCAGCTGAATCATATATGGTTGTGAAACTGATTATTACTTTGTGCAATATTTCAAAAATCTGTGCATGCTTCAGTTTCAATATTTGTACAGTTTATTAACAAGTAGAAAATGAGATATTTTACTTGTTCATCAATAAATTATTAATGTCCTAAAATCTTTGAAATTTTCTAGAATGTCGTATGTTATGACAACCTTAGCGACAGAAGTTTAAAGGGAATTTTTGTTTAATTTTCTAAAGGCCTTTTATAGCATTTATGAATGGAGTCAATCCAGGTTTGTTTCTCGTTATCGTTACCGTTATCGTTTCCTTAACGTTGGCTGCCTCAAACTCTAGTGTCTCTATGTGTGATGCCCCTTAATGGGCGGCAATCACTACGAACACGCGAGTTGGTTAGGATTGCCAACTTACAGGGGCAGCCAATGGCGATAGTAATAAATGTATTGGCTTAAGTGCTTAATTTTATTTAGTTTAATTGCAAGAGGTATTGATTTATATTTAAATTAGCACTTTTTTCAGATTTCACGTTGTATTGCTAGGCTTTTTGACTGTCTAAGGCAGTTAAGAACATCACTGGAAAGGAGGGAATATATTTTTTTGGCTCCTTTTTTGTAACTATTTTACATAAATGTAATACGAAGTGTTGAATTTTTTCATCGATATTGCATGTGACTGACGCTTTAGTTGCCGTGGCACAAGGAAATTACGCAAAATACAAAGTGTTTTGCTTTCGTAAGCATTTCTTTAACACCTGTTGACGTATTGACATTTGAGAGTGACATGTGGCCTACATGGCTACCAAAAACGACATTAATGGATATTTTAAATTTTGCAAGATGTCAGCGCTCAAAGCATTCTAAAATTGAAGTGACAATTCTTAGTATTTACCTATACTTTCCAGCTTCATGCTTTACCCACATCAATAGTAAACACGAAAACTTGTGTCACAATAGTTCATTGCAAAGTCTTTTGCCTTAGGCAAACATGAGGGTATACCATTGCATTTATCTTAGTCACCGAGATGTTGGATTCGTTTGGTATCTTCAAGAGATTTATAATGCAATGTGTAAGGTACAAATATGACCTAGTGGTTTCAAAAAATAGTGGTGCCCGTATGATACTCATTAATTATCACTCATGTCATCTAACAAGTTACATTACAATCAGTCTGCATCTACATTATTTACGATGATGTACTACATAACCTACAAACGTCATCCATAAAATTGGATTTTTTTTTTGTATTTCATTTAAGGTGATGACTATACGGTACTAGGGCACCTCGCTGTATTTCAATTGAAAAGATGGGATATTGTTATGTATGTATCTAATAGAGATAAACAAATTTGTGAAATATTAATTGCTAATCTCCAATTACAGTCGATTCCGCTTAATCTGGACACATCCGGCGGAGGCGTTTTGCCCCGATTAGGCGGCTGCCCAGAATATGCGAAGTTAAAAATATATACTGTCCGGATTTGTTCTTGACAATTTTGCAAAAATAAATGGCTGCCCAGATTAACCAGTGTCCAGATAAAGCGGAATCGACTATATATGCCATATCCTATATTGTCGTTCTTGAGGTTTACGATTAAATGATAATGTTTTAACATTAAAAAAATGTATAAAACATAATATAAAAATTTCCTCAAAGCAGACATATTGTATTTTTGAACCATTAAAACCCAAAGAATAAACTACTGTTCTTTTTATTGGAAAATTCACATCTACATCTAATACTATTTTTATAAATTTTTCAAGCCAATTCTACAATTTATTTAATTTGGCCTAAAATTAATTTATGGTGAATACAAGCGAATGATTAATAGGAAGTAATTGGCCAAACCCGTGAAACGCATATCTGTTCTTTCGCATGAATAGCAATTAATCTCTTTATGCTATTTGGTAAGCCTAGCAACGTGACGTGTTCTAGCAAATGTCTATAAGAGATGTTAACTGATATTTTTCCCAAAGAGCGGCGTAAAAAACATTTCATGCACCATTGACTATTATTATCACTTAGTTTCCAAGGGAAATAGTGAATGCTAATCTTTCAAACTTAATGTTTGAGTGACTTTCATTAATAGATTGGAAATATCTTGAAAGTTTGAAATGAGTATAATGTGATTCTGATGATTGGCTCAAAAATATTATCTAGTTAATATGTGCAGTTTCGTTTCTATCCAATAAAATATTAATTTAGAAATCCTTCCACAATACTATAATGCCAAAATGCATGCACTTACAAGACAAGCAATGTACTTAACACATCTTGTACTGGAATATATTTTTTATTCTAATTTTTTATTTAAACGTATTAGTGACTTGTTTTCAAGTAAATTGTTTCACGTTTGGTGTTTCGTTTTTTCTGCCAAAGAACATGATGAATAAGTTTTTTTTGTGTGTATGACTTTAATAAATGTCAGGTTATGTTACGCACGTTATTTAACTTTCTTAAAGATGGTAAGGAAAATATCGCAAGTCAGAAAGCCGATATGAAAAGTGAATGGTTTATAAATTATTTCCACGCGAATTTGTCAGTCGTTCGGTCAAAATCATTAACATGAATTGTTAATTGGAAAACTGTTTTATAGCTAGGCGGTTGATGGAACTACTGTCTTCAATTAATGTCTAGCTCGGAAAGAAAAACCATTAATAACGAATAAGATTTGAACCATACGTGGCAATTTATAATATTCTAAGAAAGCTAAGGGAAACTAGAAGATAACAAGGTAGCAGCCATTTGTCTTTCATCTCAAACTGAATTTAATAATGTACGCCTTTTGGTTTTCTATCCACAATCTGCAACAGTAATTTGCATCGTCCAATTAGACTCGTATTACATGAAATGAGACGGCAAAACCGCCCCAGAAGAGATCACTTGTGCTATTAATTACAATAATGCAAGCCTATGTGACCAATATACATTAGCTGTAGTCAGGTACGCGAGCTTAAGAGCAAGCTGGACAATTAGTCTTAATTTATATAAAACCAGTTTGATAACTCTTTTATAATAAACAAAGCCATTTGGGATTGCAGACTCAATATTAGACTAGAGAATGTTGTTTTTTAATTATTAACTGCAATTTTGTTAGCTACGATCAATTACCTTAACAAGTATCGTTGGATTAAACCTTGAACATAATTACTTTTTAATAACGAGCTATGTCGTTGCAGTGATTTGGATAGTAAGGTAAGCAGGTTTAGTTTAATTGGTATTGATTAGAATGTTTGTAATTTATGTAAAAAATTCGAGCATGTCAGAAAATGCTTTTTTTAATATAGTGCTGTGTTTTAATATTGATAGGTTTGCCAATATTATGATATTGCGACATATGCTTCATAATAAAGACAACTGAAGTGAAATGCACTTGAAAATAAGAATTTAATATTAAGTAAAACTACGACTTGCAATAGCGTGAAAGCATATAAACGTATTGAGAAAACGTAAACAGTTCGTATAATAATTGTTTATACATATATAAACACAGGCCTGGATTAAGATCTTAGACTACATATATGTTTGATATTCAGCTTAAGGCATTTGTGCTGCATTAGCAAACCACAAAATTGAAAATTAATATATTTATATTATAAAAGCGTAGACATAAGGTGAATCTCAAATCCAGTACAGCATTTTTGGGAATCAGCTGAGGGGTATTTTATTAGAGATATCATGTTTGCAATAGAAAGTCAATTACCAAATATCTACACTGTGTGTAGACTTTGTAAAAATAAAAGCCAATTACAGTTATGAACTATGATGTGTATTCAGTGATGTATTTGCTTGGCTGAGTTTTGTATCAGTCACTATATCTCAATCCGATTTAAAATCTTCCCTTCTGTATAATCCCGTAATATGAAACTTGGGCCAGACTTAATAATCCCCTATTAGAGTAGACAAAAAACAATATAGTGCCTGGCTTTGAACGTACAATGTGTTGTTTTTCCGTGTGTTTATTAAAAAAAATGCTTGCTAAAATTGAAAATGTATTAAGGGAACAAATTCAACCCGCTGCGTAATTAAACTGGTTTCTTCCTATTATCGCAATCCCTCAGACTAAACTTAAACGAAATTAATTATAATAATGGGAAAAGTCTAAGAAAAATATCTTACATTTTTTTTGATTGAGGATGTCGAGGCCAAAGACAGTATAAAAAGTTTGAAACGTATGACCATGTTTTGAGTGTACGTTTCTTTATAGCACACTGCAAACAACCCCCTACAAACAATACAATTATCCAACTAATCTACTGCCTCCAAATATTTCCGTGGACATACCACTGATATTCATTAAATTAACCGTGTTATTTTCAATTTCCCCTCGCAGCTCCTGAATCTCACTTGGTTGCAAAAAAAGTAGAAGCAATGCATCAAGAAAGTTCCTGCATGAAAATCGTCATAACTATAAAAAAATGTAGATTCAAATGCATACATTAGGCATATTTGACATGCCAAAAGCTGTAAAAAAAACCCGCAAAACGCCAAGCAATTAATGTCACTATTTCCCAACACTTCAGAGGGTTTTTTCTATTTTTGTGGTTATTCATGATTTTTTTCCAAATCCCTTTTTGAGTAAAAGGAATGGGACATAACTAGTAAAAGGTCTGGTGAAACATCGTTTTAAATATAGGTTAGCAAGCGGGCATCGTGTCCAAATTTTGTCGAGTTGTTGCTGTGTTGACGCATTCCACGAACTCTTGACAATCCTCGCGTATTCCCCATTTCGACTGAAAATTAAAAAAATATAGTGGAGCCAAAATAGCTCCCATCGTGCTATGGGGAACCGATCTAGCTGCTTGAGTATTGATCCCAGAGCAGTCAAAGCAAGCCCATTTCTGCGCGTGGATATGTACCTGCTTCCAGAAGCCATCCGTAGCGCGCCCAATGGCAATCTGAGGAAATAGGAAAAAGCAAAGGCTTGATACGGCAATCATTCGGTGCTCAGCAAAGCAGCTCGGCAGAGCGTAGTCAAGTATAAAGGAGCCACGTGATATTGCGAAATATCGGCAAAAGATGCGAAGCTGGTGCAGTTTCACTTTGAACGTTAGATGAGCCAGTAGCTGGCCAAATGTTTCCAGGATCCAGACTCGCATGTGGCTTCGAGGGATGCCGTTGTCCTAAGATGAGCATGGCAGCACTCACTCTGTGGTTGGAAATATACCTATTTTGGGGCTTCGCCACCAAACCAGGTAAATGCTGCCCTTTGGTTATTTGCTTGCGATAAGTTCACATTCGATTGCAAGGTTCACTGTTGCGTCGCGTGTTACTCCTGTAAGAGGTGTTTTATTGGCCCTTACATGTACTATAAGACCTGTAGAAATCGGCTTTGCTTAATTGACCTGGTGCATTTTCCTAATTCCAGAATGCTACCCGTCGTGCTTGTAATTTGATTTTTGGGACTCGCACCACTGTTGCATATTGCGCTTTTGTTGGAAAATTGCAAAGGTCCCAGAATCTGATTTTGACCTAGCGAGGGAACAAAATATGGGTGCTGGATTTATATCTCACACCTCGAACACGGTTCAATATACAACAATGGTATAGGTTTAGTAGCTGTAAGATTCTTATAGAAGGACATTGATGTTTCTAATCTCAAGACCTACAAAACACCAGCTTAACAAAACGTACAGGCTCAAATTTTCTCAATATCAAAACAGATACATCCGATTACAAGTTTCATTGCTGAATCGCATTGTCACTTCTGTTTCCAATCACAAAACACGTGAAAGCCAGTCAAGGGTAGATGACCTTTTCATCTTCTGAATCTCAACTTTTCGTGTTTTTTTTTGTGCGCAGACAGCGCGATTTCTTTGTCGATACTGTTTGTTTACATTTTGAGCATGCTTTTGGATGTAGTTTGGGAATTACGATTTTAGGTTTTAAATTGAGCAGCTTTAAAGTTTAATTTTTTTTTTTTTTAAAGAATTTAAGTAGAAAAGTCTTTATAGGTTCGAGTAAAAACCTTTTCCTGTGGGAGTTTATAAGAACCAGATTAACGATTTCATTAGTTGGAACTTAGGTTTGCGTAGTCATGGTCGCTTTTATATTGTTAACATGGTATTGGAAGCGTTATATTGCAATTACAATGTCATTTAATATAATTATAACTCGTATTTTATAACAGCCAAAATTAATAACAACCAAGATTAATTAAAGCGCAGACAATGGATTTTGCATATTCATAAACAAAATTCACAACTCGATTTCTAAAATTAAGGATTAGGACCGAATTCCAATACAAATGGTAGACTTCATAGCCAATTTTTAACAAATAAACAAATCATTTGAAGCGATGTTGGGTATTATAAAAAAAATGTGTTGGATAAGAATAAATTTGAACCTTACATTCCCTTCGATAAAAAATATTTCCTTTATCGTACGTATAGATATTTTTCGCTTCGACTATTTTGCATTAAACATGTCACATTCATATTTATATTCAAATATAAATGTAATCTTAGTGTATTTCATTCGAAGCTTATAGCATTAGACTGAACTACATTAAACTCTCGTGATTTTTTAAGAAAAGGCGCTGCGAGAAAATTGGTGAAGATCTGAGCTATATCTTTGCAATCCAACACACGTGCTGGGGATACTGTCAGCATAACAGAGCATAGAAGAGATCAAGACATCCCTACACAGAAATCTTCTTTAGTGGTAACACACCACTAATCCGTCTTTCAATAAGTTTTAGGACGTGAGCAGATAAAAAAGTCATGTTAAAGTTTTGATTTTTCTGCCAGTTTTCAAAAAAAGGAGCTTAGCTGTATAGAAAACCTCAGAAAATGTTTTTTTTTTCTTGGGAAGGGGATATATAAAGTTATAACTTGAAATGTCAGCTTGTGAATTGTTGGTTTTATAAAAATGTCGTTACATTCTCAGCTTTAGACCTTCTACATAAGTTCTTTATAGTTATTGGCCTCCTGCTATCTGTTCGGAATTTTAAACAGCTCGCCACATTTGGCCTAATATTTTTCTGTCGAAACGGCGACGTATTTTTGGGGGCAAATATCTTCACTGACTATCAATCAGGTGAAATCATTGGATGGCCGTGCTACGCACTGGGCATTGGTAATTTCTGAATGGATGTTGGAATGCCAATTCCTCAGATATCTCTACGGCCTGTTAAGACATAATATACCGTAGTATTTCGTCTAATAATTCTCTTTAGTATACAAGGACCGCGTTATGCCAAACAGAAATAGTATACATTTAACTTGGGCAAGCAAACAAGTTACTGGTGTTCATACAAATGGTACATTCATTATCAAACACAAATGCTTGTTGAATATATTATAAAAAATATAATTTACGCTATATAATTGCTTACACTTTTACGTAGAATTGTTAATGTATACAGTGGCGGCTCGCATATAGGCACTGGAACTGCAGCACCCCCTATTATTTCCACTTCATATTGCCGATAAAATTTAATATAATGAGTCCGTTTTTCTTTATTTCTTTAAACTGGTAATATATATAATTAGTAGCCATCCCTCACTGGGAGATCCCCCCCCCCAGTTTGTACAAAAGTGTCTTTGTATGGAACTGTGGGCTTCACAGTTCGAGCCGCCACGAAATGTACTGTTATGGCAACATATTATTGCTTTGTTAGGCTTGATAATGACTTTAAAATGAGTAATAAAAAGTTCTCATGATATTATAAGTTTTAATTAAGCCAGCATGAGTAGGGATAACCACAATGATATAAAAACTACTCATAACGAACATTAAATTTCTAAATACTGTATGTGGACCCTATTCAGAATAAAAAAATCATCTATTAAGGCACTAGACACACAGACAAATAAAACATCCACAAGAGGGAAATCATTCCTAGAGGTACTCTAATCTATTGCATAACCTTTTAGTATGCAGTATACATTTTAGATATAGCTAAACATGCAATTCTTTATCATTTTTAGATATTCTGTGTACCTTATCTAAGAAGATTGGTGGTCTGTTGATATCAACTTTCGAAATTTAAATGACTGAAATGTTTCAATATATTAAAGTTATTTTAAACTACGTTATGATTTCGCTATAGGTAAAATCTGTCAGTTTTAGGAGGGAATTAATTCCTGGTCCTACTTCGCAATTTCAGTATCGATTGGAAGTGTTTCTCGCATTGGGATTTCGTATTAACTTAACGATTTGTGTAGAAAATCCATGTTATCCTTTGGCAAAATGATTGCCTGCGGAGAATGATACCTGAATTGAGAGTGAGTGAGAAGGAGCGAGCTATTTATTTGTAAGTCCACAGGTTTTCTGTTTGAAATCCAGTCCTCATTAGCTTTTAAATTACGAGTGAATAACGACGGACTTACGTGCCCTGAAAACAGAGAAACTGCTGAACAGGACTTTGAAATGCAGATGCCAAATATATATATATATATACAAGTTGAAAAGATTACATTCGCCTATTTTCGTATCACGCAATTCTGCATCCTGTTGTCGATAATGTGGTTAACCATATGTGCGCAGAATCTCATCGCAAAAATTGCCAAAATGCCAATCCTCGGCTTATTTGTATTTCCTTCAATGCTTTCCATGCAGAAATATTAGAAAATATGGTCAGAGTTGGAGTACATTACGATGCTAATATAACAACGGATAAAATATACACTTCAAGTGGTTTAAATAACGCCGTGCAAGCTCAAGTGAACAAATAAACTTTTCTGCGGTTGAACTTCATCTCATTTTCTCAGTAATGACATGAAATCGGAAAGCAGAATTTAAAAATATATACATATATATATGTATGCTACGCGAAACGGCTCATTGTTTAAAACATCAAATTCCACGTCCAAAATATAATTAAAATTACATTTCAAGTGGCTCGAAAATGCTTGAATGTTTACTTTATGGCAATTTCCTTTTAAAAGGGAAAATGAATTTTCAAAAAACACAGCGTTGAAAGTAGTTTTGCAATGCATATATGTAATGCGTAAATATTTGTTCGTCTTTTGTGTAAATAAATGTATGGTATAATCATTTTAGTATATAGAAATGCTCAACCCGACAAGTTGCCTATTTGGGAATTTTAAAATGCATATTATAAACACATTGTTAAAATGCACTGCATGTCTAAACATGCCAAACCAATCCTGCCTTTATGATTTTAGGCTGTACGTTTACGTATGCTATTTGAGAAAAGCGTCATTTGGGGATGTGGATCGCTGACGTTATTCTTCCTACATGCATAATTTTATTCATGTTTTCTTCAGTTAAGAAAGTTACTAGTTCTATTTTGGATAACTGAAACAGCAGTGAAGAAAAATATATCATATTTTAATGTTAATGTGCTCATGCAGAGTTAAAAGAATTGCGGAAAACTTTAGTTTATTTACGAAATTAGATTACGAACAAAATTAATTAGATTATCAGATATTACAAAGTTTAGGTTATTTACCAGAAAGAAGATGCAAGCAAACTTTTAAATTACACTGCAAAATACAACGTTGATTAAAAGTTAGCAGTCCTTTATATTTTCTTGAGAAACCAACCAAATGCTTAATGCCAGCCATGGAAATTCAGTTATTGAATTTTTTTTTTAGAAAGGTTGGTGAATATGTTTTTATATTAACAATAAAGCATAAGAGGAGCCCAGAAAGTTTATTATTAAATAAAATGGAGAGGCTCACTCGGTTGGTAGCTTCAAATGGGTACGTATAATTTATGCAATGGAAGCTTAATTCACATTGGGTGGTACACACAATCAGAATTAATGTGAAACGCACTACTTGAATTTTCAAATTAAGATTTTATTGAATTAGTAACCAAAGCAACAAGCACAGTGCTGTATTTTTTTAAAAATAAATGTGCTAAACGGTTATTAGGATGTGTTGTGGCAGACTGGCAGATCTGAGTTTTTATGTGTAAATTTCCCATGCAACTAAATATATTTTTTTAAAAATAAACTTGCATGTAATTGTATATTTAACGCTTCACGGCGTTACCTGTAATTGTTTGAACCAGTTCGCTAATTTGAAGATTTGAAGGAGAGTTGGATGGATGAATAATTTAGATTAAGGCAGTTTTTATCAATAAATCAAATCAATTCCAAGTACTTCTCAAAAACATTGTACGTTTAGCATAACCTTGCGTTTGCAAGGAGCAAAACCTTGTTAACCAATAATTAAGTAAATGCAAATCCCTCAAACGTGTTATTAACACAATTTTAGAACTAATAATACATAATTATATTCCTATTTTCATATGCAGGTAATTTGAAGTAAAGTCTGTCCAAATAACGCATTTAGTACCATATTAGCATATATCTGTTGGCAAAAACATTGTTCTAATCGTAAGTTATTACAGTAATTAAACTGCATTAATCAGAGCGTATGATTTAAACTGAATTTTTATGGTAATTATACTGACTGTATATCGATATATTTTCTCATCTCAGTGTTAACAAGAACACATGCAGAAGCTAATAACGACCGTAGTTTATTATCCAAAAGCCGTGCTTCCGCTAAATAATTGCACATAAAATTAGTTATAATTAAGTCAAAGGCCAATAAGCATCAATAATAAAATAAGTGAAATAGAAAACTCCACTCGCGTAATGTACGAGGTCGCATTTATGGCGATCGTATACACTATGTAATTCTATTCTTTTGCACTAGGAGTCAAACTATGCATGCATAGAAATTCGGTCGGAAGAAACAGAACGACGTAAAGTTATAGCTTTTATATGAGTTAATAACAAGATTCTGGAATTTTCCTTCCTGTAGTAAACCTTTGCTCTCAGCACATCCTTTTTGCACCGAAAATAGGTTAAGTTCGGATAAAGCATTGTAGTTGACATGTACCATTTACCTTGTAAATTAACATTA
>JAUJYV010001661.1:0-16243 GCA_033995625.1 Ophyiulus pilosus
GCTGGGAAATGGGGAGACACGGCTGGGAAATGGGGAGACACGGCTGGGAAATGGGGAGACACGGCTGGGAAATGGGGGAGACAAACTTGACCATACAAGTCCAATTTCTGGTATAACCGGCCACATATAGCCTAAATGATTTTTCATCATTTAATTAACCCTGTCATTATAAACCCTCGAAATAGGGGCATAACTATTCCCGCCCGTTTTTTTGTTATGTTAAGGAAATATAAGAGTTAAGAAATTAAGTTCAAGTTCTAGGGTAGCTTGAATTTCGAAAGTGTAGACACATAATGAAATGTTCTAGGGATAAACTTTCTGTAAAGAGTTCCTTTTTTTGCTTCTAGTTTTCAGGTCTCACGCTAGAATGGAGGCCACGAAGGCAAGGATAACTAGGCAACCCAAAAGCACGCTTGAACTGAGAAACGTAGTTTTCACTTTTTTAGGCTCGACTTTTTTCCCTTCTCTGCTCTTTTCCCAACTCTTTGCCAAAGCGATCTTTTTTGGAAGACGGATCTTATTTTTAACTCGCACGGCATTTTAAACCCTAGCTCATTTCAGGTTTCTTGCTTTTTAACTTACAAATAGCACCAGTCCCTCCAAGGCTCATTATTGCAACACCATGTACTTTTGTCATACAAAAGTAGGATTTTTGTTTACAAAGGAATTAATAATGAATGATGTTTATGACGATGCGATACCTTCATCTTCAAAGTAGACAAACATTTAATCTGAAGGCCAGAGATATGGTTACTCGGGTGGAAAAGCTGTACATGATGGGTACATTTGTGCGGGCCATATTTAGCTTTTTATGTGACATATATAAATGTATATGGTCAATATTTACCATGAATGATGGACCATGCATGTGTCTTAATTAGTCACTGATGGACCATATGTAGTCATGCATATAAGTAATATCTTGCCAATGTTGGGTCAGATTTGCAATGTAAGGGTATTAATTGTGTACTGATGATTTACATATGGGATTTAATTAGGTAATGATGATTCATATATGGGACTCGATTAGGTACTGATGATTCGTATATAGGCCTTGCTTTAATTAGGTACTGATGAATCACATAATAATCATAAAATGATAATTATGATCCATAATTAATGTAGCTGAACATTTGCATATTTTGATGGGCATATATGGGTGGATATTGTCACATGTGCAAACCTGGGATATATATGCATAAACATGGGAAATACATGGACAAACCTGACCATAACATATGACTTGTATATTATTTTGTTATCCGGAACATCCTCGAATTCGGCACTAAGTGGTGGTAGAAGTGAGCAAATGCTCCACACCTCTGAGCATTACCTCAAATTGCCATTCATTCAGAATGGAGATTCTGCTTTTTTGAACTTTTGCTTTTACCAATTTTGCTCAATTATATACTATGTGTTAATTCTTCAGCAGTTAAGGTTCATCTTTATTAAACAAATGCTCAAATTTCCAAACAGATTTAAAACTAAATCACTGTCTCCAAAGAGAAGACAATCTGCTTCTCAGCAAATGCTCTTTAAGCTGCTCTTTGAGGAGAGCTTAGTTAAATCCCTTATGCTCTTACGTGTCATTCGACGTGTAATTCTTAATTACTACTAGATTGTTAATTGAAACAGCGACTTGTTAAATCAGTTTGTTTCCTGTTTAGCTGTTTAGGCAATTAACATTTTACGAACAGTTAAGACGCTGCATGGTGTTTATGAAGCATAAAAAGTCCCACATCAGTAATTGAATAACACATTTAACCAGATGTGCCCGTTAAGTTATTCATTGTCTGGTATAATGAAGGTTATGCTCCAAGTTTCAAAATAGTAGAACTATTTCATGCCATTCTCGTGAAAAAGCATATAGTTCTCGTTTGAATCAAATGTTCTCATGTTTCATCTACAATAGTATAATAATCATGGTGTTGAAAGCAAATATAAATTATGCAAGCGTTAGGAATGGCTTAGTCCGAAATAGGAGGGGGAAAAGTGGATGGAATGGCAGGCTTTTTTACAAAATGTGTTTGGAACTTTAACATAGGGGATGTTCAACTTAAGGTCGATAAGGGCATGTCTATGTTAGAAGTTGTAAAAAGTCACACATATAAACTCGCAAGATCATAACACATCCAGAAATGGCTAATTTCGTGCTTCACGGTCAACGTCCTCAAAAATGCAGCATCAGTTTTTTTCCCCAAGAGAGCCATTATGCAAGATGCACACGGCCATGTGCTTCAACTTTTCTAAATGGCGCGCACGAAAAATGGTTAAAAATTTACAAAATACTCAAATGCATTTGTGAATACGTACAGGATTTTGGTATTTATAGTAAACAAAGACAAGGTCAATTTACGTGCGTTCTCAAACTAAGCGCATTCACAAATTAAGACATTATTACATTTGAATAATAAGAAATTATACATTTGAAAATTTTTAGTTTAATCTTCGATTAAAACAACATTGTATCCATTAATTTTTTTGGAAAAAAAATGCAAGTATATTTCAAGGATTCCAAAGCCAATTCCTTGCATTTCCAAGTACCCCTTGCACAACTAATTACCAATTAGTAATTGGAAATTACAATATTTGTCAAACGAGTCAAAAATATTTTTACAGAATTTCCATAAAAAATGACTTGTTTTAACATAGAATTCTGTTAAACAGAAATTAACAGAAATTCCTCAACGGTGCCAACAAGAAATTCCAGCATAAACCGGTGTTTAACACGAAATCCAGACGTGTTAAAAATTCAAGCACATTCCCGGTTTTCAAGGCTGCTGGACACCCTGAATAATTGACAATAGAGAGTTTGAGCCAGCCAACGTTAACGAAACGATAACGATAACGAGAAACAGTGCTGGCATCCCGGAATGTCAAGGACTAACCTATGCGAAGCATGACATTACAATGTCATTCCGGGCCGCCAGCGCTGTTTCTCGTTATCGTTGGCTGGCTCAAACTCTAATATTATCAGTCTGAAACCTCATAATATACCTATTGTTATTATGAAACCATTGTATACATGTACGATTTCACTATTACCCGAATAGTAAAACTAGATATAACAAAAGGAGAAGGTTAGTTATAAGATGCCTTAATACTTAGGGAATTAAAATGTTTTTTCCATCACGTTTTATACAATTGAATCGATTAGGTTAGGTTCGGGTAACAATACTCTCGTTTAACGTCGTCTGACTAAAGACTTCAATGAGACTAAACAAACGCCATCCATGACAATAACTCGCCCATAAAATTTGTCATAAATAAACAATGCAACCAAGCGTAGTGTATACATGTGTACTGTATACTATATACAACTGGAAACCACCTGGGCGAATTACTTTTCAATTATATACTCACTAGCGGCCCTTTGTAACAATCGATGCCAGTAACAGCGTCTCGACGAGCATTTAAGGTATATAATATGGATTATAAACGCAGAATATCCCGAGGTATTGTTGCAAATGTTTTTACTCTGTGCTCGTGTAACTAAGTACGAAACCTAACTAGTTTAGCAGTTGGCTCTCATTCGATAAACTGCAATTATAGTAAGCCGCCTCACATCAATAATATACAACCATGAAAACGTGTTACCTTAGAAATCGTCTATAAAACTTCGTTACCAGCTATATTAAGACCGATTAGTGGTTGCGCTACAGCAATATCCATTAACAAGATGTTCACTGCATAGTTCAGGGTTGTCTGTATCGACACTTGGCATGGATCGTTACTAAGAGAATGTTTCCAGATAGTTATTATATAGTTCAAAACACTGTCGCAGATAGTGTTAAATAGTGTTCACAAAGTTTCAGAAGTAGTCAATTCATTAAAAAGTCAATGAGGAAAGGAGGAAATTCTTAAGGTGATTATCCCGGAATTTAAATTTGGAAAAAATCTGATAATTAATTTTCCCAATCGCAGACTTACATATTGTTAAAGATGCTCAGAGAAAATATGAAAATTTCGTTATTATTTAAATTTGGAAAAAACTGATAATTAATTTTCCCAATCGCAGACTTGCATCTTAATTGTTAAAGAAGCTCAGAGAAAATATGCAAATTTCGTTATTATCAACTAGTCAAATTTGTAATCGACTTTTTGGACAAACCATGAAAATTCCAGCGGTCTACAAGCATCTATCAACTTGTATTTTAAATAATCACAGAAAACACACAAAAAATGTTAAAACATCTCTCAGGAAGTTCACTAAATTTGCTGGAAAAAATTCCATAAGGATTTTAAGGCTGTTCCTTTAAATTTTCAAAGACTCTACCCACAACCAACTACCACAATATATGCCAAGAGTTTGAACATTTTTATAGAATCTTTTCGATTAACAAAAATTTCACGACGTGGAGAGGAAATTCAAGCATAAACTGGTGTTTACACAAATTTCAAGCAAAATTCCAGACCATACCGATTTTCAAGGCTATTGGATACCCGGTCTATAAACAGCAGCATAATGTGAACAATAAAAAACGAACCAAACTCAAATTGCTAGCTATTTCGCAATGTTTGACAGTTCCAAGTGGGGTGTGTGCACTGTAAATCTAAATTAGATTCTGTTTTTCGTCAATCCTTGTTACGTTCAACGTTTAGTTATCCCCCTCTATTTAGCACAAACGGAAATTTTCAACTTAACTACCGGAACGCATCATAGATGGCGTTGGTAACTAAAATTGGGTCACCCATTGAAAAGGAATTAAAAATGACTACACAGACTTCAGTATTGAAATTTGCATTGCGTGCATTTTTTTACGATTATAATAACGTTGAGAGGTTCATCGATTAACACCACTGCAGTAGGCGCAAATTTCCCAAAGCAAATTCCGTGACGCAAAATGCACCATAGATGGCGCTGGCATTTCAAAATGCATTCTTATTAATAAACCGACTTTACTTTCTTTGAAAATGTTGATAGAAATTTGAGCAAATGCCGCTTAATTACAGATATGGTGACCAACATGCCATACGACCAATAATATATAAAACCACACAAGTTGCAACAAATTTGTAACACAAACATGAAACAAAAATTCATGAGATTTAAAAATGCATTTTTAGTTAAGGCCAAACCGAGTTTACTTTTTTGGACACGTGGACTGGGGAGTTGTTTCAAATATTTTGTAATAATTTTCAATTATTTTTCAGATATAGTACAATCTCCCCTTATTAAAGATGTTAATGGTGTGCCTTGACAAATTTAATAGCATGTGACTTTAGTGACCCTCGGATCCCCCTGGCATACTTAAGTGCGGACTTACCAGTTTTCACGAGCTTGAAAGTGACCGTGTTGTGCACCTTGAGAGCTTCGTTGTGGGCCGGGTGCGAAAGTTCTTTGAGGGCGCAATCAGTAGACATTTTATTGAGGGCGGTAGGAGAAACCAAAGTTGTCGAAAAATAACACCAATCCACCACGTCTTGCGCCGGAAAAATTACGTACATGTCAGCCCACCAGGGCTTCCATGGTGCCGCCTGCTGGGACACGGACAGTTAGTGGCAGACGAACGGAGGAGAAAGTACGAAAAGCCACTTGAGTGCGGACTCCTCATCGAAAACCTGGAGGTGTCTTGGGGTCCACGCTGCACCGCGCTTTAGTACCGACGAGGGTCTGTCTTTCCACTCGGGAAGGAGCGGCCGAGCATCACTACCGAAATGCCGAGCAAACAGTCGACTTGTGCGGACGCAACAGACGCACGAAAGCACATGGCGTCGCGTTTGCATCTGCTCCAATTGTTTCCCCTAGTTACTGCCTGCTTAGTAGCGACCAATCGCATGCCGGGATTGGGAGCTCTGCCCCCCAATGCCAAACGACTGGAACGGGGGATGTGATTCTCATTCGTTCGGGCGAAACGTGTCCTTCTGCTGCTAGCTAAACTGTAGTCAACATATTTTGAAAATGTTCTTTTCAGTCCTTTTTGACTTCAGTGAATTAAGATTGCGTCATTAATTTAGTCTTTCAGGTGATAAGATCATTCCCTACGAACAACCAATTAAAATTAACTTTGGTTACTGTCAAAGGTCGATCCTTGAACCTTGATCCCAAACTTTTAATATTCACCGGCAAATATGAAAATCGTGCGTTAGAATAGGACCAATAAATATACAAATTACGAACATAATCCGTTCCTTGACCCTGTTCGTGATCCGAATCAATTTTTCCCATTGCAATTAATAGAGAGTTTGAGCCATCCAACGCTAACGGAACGATAACGATAACGCTATAACGATAACGAGAACGAGAAACAGCGCGGGCAGTCCGGAATGGCATTGGAATGCCATGCTTCGCATAGGGTAGTCCTTGACATTCCAGTCAACGCTGTTTCTCGTTATCGTTTTGTTAACGTTGGATGGCTCAAACTCTCTAGTGTAAATCCAACTACGTTTTGACGTTATTGACAAATTTCGTTATTGATAGTTTTCGCATGCCAACGTCTTTATACTTACCTTAACTGTAATGGCGAGAAGGGAAGAACCACGCATGCGCACCCATTACGTTCAGTTAGTTCATTGGGTAGTTCAACGCGTGGCTCCTCCCTTCCCGCCATTAAAGTTAAGGTAAGTATAAAGACGTTGGCATGCGAAAACTCTATTGTCACTTGCTATTCCGTTATTAATGTACGGAAATCCGTACATTTCCATACAGTCCGTAAATTAAAAATCGAACGGCGCCATTGGTGAAAAATACCAAATTTTGCGAAACCTCGTAGAAGTAATTTTAAACATGATGCCCCTTAAAATAGGCAATTACACATAGCAGCAGAGCCAATCAATGTTTAAAAGTAAAATTATTAGAAGTGTAATCACAAACTGATTGTATCAATTACGAGTTATAAAAATGAAGTGACACTTACTAATTAAACTAGATAAGTGATTAATGAATAGTTGAATTTTTTAAGTAAAGCAGATTCATGTATGCATGCAATTATTTAAAAAAATAATCCAAGTGCCAAATACGATACACTATAGAAATAGATTCATCCTTCCCAAAGAATTCTCCAAAATAATTATAATCAAATTTCCCTAATTTCGAATCAAGACTTCCTTCGAAGTCCTCGTTATAACTAATACCACCAAAGTGCAAATAAAGATGTTCAATTCTACGTTGACATAGCGATCATTCCTTCGTCTATTTGCCATATGTACATGTTTATGCAGCCTCAAGTTAATCAACACTACAATTATTTATTTACATTCGTTGGATCTGAAGAGAGTATAAGCAGTTAACGAGAATCACAGACCCACTAATTAAGAATGGCATCGGAATTGGCTTTCCACCGCAGTGGGTTAAGCACTATTAACGTGCATTTTCGAGTGCTTACTGTCACTATCCAAACATTCTCAATCATTCAATGAACAAAGGCACTTTATTAATTTGGTGGTGATCCAAATTCGCAGTGTGCTTTTACCCTTCTAATACTAGCTGTTTTAATGGTGTTCAGGTGGTGATGAATTTTCTAATGAAACTTGCCTGGATGAATGTCAGTTTCCAATTGATGGTAATTTCTATAGATGTTCATGGTGCACAAGCCATCCATTCAATTGTGAAAATTTAGAAATGTTTTTTGTATGAACAAGTTTCGATAGCTCCAAAGCCTTGTTCAGAAACAGTTACAACTCGAGTGCCGAGCTCAGAGGGAATTGGATGTTTGCCATCATCCAACGATTACCAACATCTAACGTGGTTTTTCTATAAGGAATAGTTTATCTCAAAGGAATATGTTTGAAAGAGGTTCTTGACTTGGAACTTATCTTATGGCGTCTTGTTTTAAAAACATCTTAAATACATTGGAACTCTCTCGCAAACTACAAGCGCCATTTTATGATTAATTGCTTGTAGTAGGACTGCCATCACAGAAGAGCTCCACATTTTAGCATCCAATGACCCATTTCCAAATTCTATTGCAAAATTTAATTTTGAAAGGCGTGAGAGTGTAAGACAGAATCACAAACCTTGTTTCATACTGTGAGAAATCACTTTTGGGACTATTTTTGTAGAAATTTTGGGGAAGTTTGGTCCAGGCTGTTCCGATAACAATAGCCGAAAGATTTTAATATGCGACTTATAAAAAAAATAAAAATAAATTGTTCTTTAATTTAAAATCTAAATTACTTGTAAATAAAGTACATGACTTTATATGTATTTACAGTTTTAAAAAACTCACTATCTTCATTTGCTCTGAATTTTTCATAGAATTTCGTTAATGAAAAATGTAATATTCATACTACAGTTTTAAGCCCGTAGATCTACAAAAATATCACCTGAAGCAAAGCAGTTACAAATTGTATCTGGAGACACTGTCAGCACATAAAGGGGATAACATTAAACGAGATACTGATGATAATAAACGGTTATTTTACAATGTTTTTGTATACGTGCATTCGGGGAGTTGGTGATTTCGATAACAAAAGAAGTCCAATATATTTTGATTAAAGCCCCAAGTTATCACTAAACTAGTGATTCTAATACACGTATATAAAAACGTGCAACAGATAAAAAGGTTTACTCGTCAACAGATTCAAGAATGGCTCAGGATGTATACACATTTCACAAACCTGTCTGTCACCAATTTACACAAAAACAGAACTTTAGTCAGCCATATTGATTGTGTGAAAAAATATTCTAAGTCCTAAAAGTTCTCCTAAAAGAAATACCCTCATCATCGACCTCGATTTCTTCTACTCCTCCATATTTCAATTCGCCCTCAATCTATAATCAATCCGTATCAAATATCTTTACGATTTATGAATGTCTACGAATTCAGACCCAAAACTACGCGCCATGTTATTTTTTCCACCCTTGAGGGATGCCCATAAAAACGTATTAAAACTCGTTCTAGTTTATTAAAAGTAACATGACACGATTTCTTTTGCACGTACAAGCTTATCGCAACTTATTTCACATATACAAAAGTTGAACTCGATATTTTTTTTTATCGCAAAAAAACATTCCCAAACTTCTCGATTTTGTCAAATCTCAAATCCATTTCTGGCAGATGTGGGTAACGTATATAGTTGGCTACGTCAACTTTACGAGTTTTCGTTTCCGTTTGGGCAATAAAAAATGCCTCTCCCAGCGATTCTTTAAAGCATTTCAAAGCCAAACATGAACTCTCAAGTCGCAAAATCTTCCAATCTTTAAACTATTTGCATACAGGTGATGAACACGGGCCTGCCTTATGTGCCTTGAATACTAAATAACGACAACCTTTCGCTATTTTTGCTTTTCAGCCTTTGTCAATTCATCCAGAAGCCTAACTCTGACAACGAGCTTAAATATTTTTCCACGCCAGTAACTCACGGGGGTGTGTTGACAAGAAATCTGGAAAATCATATATATCTCTTCCATAGAAACAAACCCCATAAAAAAGCCCCTTGAAAGTAGGCAATCACATACAACTCCGCCTAAAAGAACATAACAAAACCGTTTACGTACATTTAGAAAAGTGCATCCGTGAATAGTAACCATGGTGCCATGCTCTTATCTACAACTCCAACATATGGTTTGTTCTCAAGTGCATTTCAAATTTTTTGCTTAAGATATTACAAAATATTGTTTGATGATTCCGACATTAAATCGCTTTATTTCCGAGGAAAAAATCGTCCACATAAAATAAGAGGTCGCTTATACAGGACTTTACCCTCCTATCGGATACATGTTGTAATTTATGAATGACCCAATAATGGCGCGGGAACCAGGTATAAAATGAAGCACAAGATGGCGGACTGAATGTTCCAAATTTTCTCTGAATAGTGAAATTTAGAACGCGTGTTCAACACAATTTTAATAAACGCAACTGTTTTTCATAAGGATAATATATTTATTTTAGAAACATTTTAGAAACTTTCGTAAAATATTCTAAAATAATTTTTGGGAAACTATTTATTTTCAACTTTTTTTCCACAATGTATAACAAGTTTTATCTAGTCTAATGAATTTTATAATATTAAGTTTTAAAATTATGACTAAACAAGATAGAGCTGGTTATATTTAAATTAATGTGATAAATAAAGTTAGAATCTCGCCAGATTTGAAGCAATATGGAAGAAAATTCCATTAAAACATGGTATAATATTTTCACGGTGACATTGATAATCAAAGGGACCAAACTTGTGGCATAATTAACCCACCCCAGCCAAGCAACATTAAGAGGAAATTTTCATTGCTTTATTCATTGCTCATTGGGAGAAATTCTACTAAACTTCTGGGGCACAATTGAGGAGCCCCTGGTGGGGCATCATCACTGATCTAACGTCTACAGTAATAAATAATTCCGCTTCTATAATAAGTACCCTAAAACCCAAATGCTTTGGTCACAATTTTTGTAATGTCATCACTGATGTTAAATATGTAGTGTAGGGCCTATACTTGAGTCTTGACAAAATTAAATTTATTCTGTGATCTGAAATACGGATCCTTCATTTCAAGATACTTAAACAAGTGGGCATTTCAGGTAATGGATTCATTTTACCTATATAATTTCTTTCCTAGAAAATGTTACCATGTCAGCATACAGTGTAACTGCATTTGTATAATGGTATCTTTTGGATAAAAACGTGTAGGAGTATCTACAAAGTATTAATGGCATGTCTAGTCATATAGGACAACTCAGAAGACGTTGGGCCCTTCCAAACGGGAACGGGACACTATCGGAAATGAAGTTAACGTTGCCATGCCGCTGTATACTCCTTCAAACCCACTCTGTAATTTCACACGCCTTTTACGAACGCCACGGAGCAACCTTTCAATGTTGTTCCAGCCTGCCTTAGTCAATGCAAGGGCTTATTTTCATCTTCTGGGAAATTTGTTGCTTGTTTTCTATAGTGCGTAATCAAATTTAAGTGACAAAAGGGTCTCGTATAACCTCATTCAATGACATTATGGTCATGCACGCCTGAACCAAGCCACATCAGACGCGAATGGTCTGTCTATACGAGTCACAACAGCAAGATTTATAACCGAAATAAAAGTTGGGGGGATTTGAAAATGAAATCAAACTACAGTAAAAAAAAACTAAGGAATTTATAGTACGAAAACAAAAAATCTCTGTGTGCATGCTTTGTCCTATTTGCTTATTGGGCCCTTTTATCGACAAATGGCAGACTAGCCAGAGTGTCGACTTGTCCGAATGGTAGTGGCTCCCTGATGAAGTGGGGCCCCTTAAACATGATATTAAATTATGTATTATTTTCCCACTTACGTAATTTTTGAAAATTGTATTTCTTTCTTATAAATATTATTAAATGATGGCATTATACAGAAGTTGTGGGTGGGTCCCCTTTATATCCTGATAATCAATATTTTTACGTTGAGTCCGCCACTGGATATCGGTCAATATAAATACAAATTTTTCCACAATTTTGGTTCTCCAAAATTTCCGATTTTTTTCCTTTCTATACGAAAAATATTTTTTAAAACATTTACATGATATTTGTATCATCCGTAATTGGAATGCGTTAAACACGTTTTCAATAAGACATCCGATTTGCTGTTAAATATACAGGTAATAAACGCCAAAACGTTAGGTCGGTCTTTGGGTGTTGCATCAAGGGCCGTAGTGCTGTCCAGTCTGTAGTGTAAGGGTATGTTTACACATGCAACAAGTAATAGGAACATAGGAACATAACTCTGTCATGTATAAAATCCAATTGGGACCCCGTAACACACTGGTCTGCACGGAAGCTCGTCTTGAGCTCGTCTTGGCAATTTTTTAGAAGAGGCAAAGCTTGAGCTGCAGTTTGGTGAGCAACTGTGGTACGGGCCTATGGTCTTGACTCGACGCCCAAAGACCGAAAAAAAGAAGTTTGTTGCATGTGTGGACACACCCTTAAATTACACATTTTTTACTGAGTTTAATTATAAACAAATTTAAATCAAACTCTTAAAATTGCATATGATTTACTAAAACTTTTGTTGAAAAAAAGAACCAAGGTGTAGTCCAGTCAAAAGTCGAGTCATTAACACCCTGGTAAACCCGTTCTATGATAAATGTGGATCTACTAATATTCCAGCTCAACTAACATTAACCTAAACTTCATTCACAAAATTCTGGCACACCCCAATATTCCTTTAAAAAAATGTTTGTACAAGGCAGATTAGCCAAGCTTACAAGGTTCATAACTTATGTGAAAAATGTAAAGCTACATGGCACGATGTCAAATGGCAAAAACCGTTCTGCCACGGGAATTAATAAATCAATATTAGGCCAAGAAGATATGCAGAGCAAAGCAGCAGCGCAAACAAGAAGGTGCTCTGTTGCATCCCGCATAATCGCATTTATCCAAAATTTAAGGCCACCAAACCCTCGGCACTGCTTCCCAAAGCAAATACTCATTAAAAT
Source organism: Ophyiulus pilosus (assembly GCA_033995625.1). Taxonomy (NCBI): domain Eukaryota; kingdom Metazoa; phylum Arthropoda; class Diplopoda; order Julida; family Julidae; genus Ophyiulus; species Ophyiulus pilosus. The sequence continues at coordinate 12,345 of JAUJYV010001661.1, forward strand.
ACCCCTGAATTCTAGGGATCCGAGAGCTGAAGCACATCCTCATCGCTCATTCTAATCCGAGCATACCGAATCCAGTAGAATAACAGCATTCATTCGCATGCTCACCAAGACGGAAAATATATTGCTTGACAAAGTCAACAGTAGATATCGTGTGTGACTGTGTTTATGGTAATAACAGCGCACAGAAGCAAAGGTCAGGTGTGCTGCATTAGACCAGCACTGGTCATGACGATTGCAATGTGAATTACCGCTAGCATCTGAAAAAGTTCCCTCCGAGTTTCAAAAGCATTTGGTACAGATTGTGAACAAATTGTGGTACAGTGGTACAGTATTTTACCAGATAAAAAGGGCCGAGGTTACGCGCTTGCCTCTCGATCCTAAGGTGCTGGGTTCGCTCCCCTGTCGAGGTCGGTGGGAATTTTTAAGGATGAGAGAAATTCCCTAAGTGGCGGCTTTTTCAAGTTGAGAGTTGAAACCGAGGTCCCGTACAGAATTTTGTACGTTAAATACCCCTGGAGAGGGGGTGGAAAAACTCCCTACCCTCCATACAAAATTTCCAGGTAGGTGACGAAGGCTCAACCCCTGGCATTGGTGTTTAGCCCCCACATTGCAAAAATAGGCCAACGTTAAAAATCAACAAACAAACAAACCAGATAAAAAAGAAAACTTACCGTTCTTTTTATGTGGCACACTCGTGGATGTTTACGCGATTCGCAGCATTTTGGGTGGTGACACGACTCAAATACGTGTGAAGGGCTACGGAGTAGAAAACATCTGTGCTTCAAACAAATCAGATAAACTGAACCGCAGCATCTTTCTATTCGGAGATTGTCATCGGAAAATTTAATAGCAGCCTAAAAATGAAAAGTATCGTCAATGCCATTGGTACGACTACGCAACATAAGATACAAACTGGGAAAGTCAGTTCCAGATGTGTGTTATATAAGGACACTCAAGAGCAAGTATAAGATGATAAGGGAAATGAGTTCTGCTAAAGCAATTAATAATATTAATGTTGGTCTACAAACCAGTGGCGGACTGGATTTAAAAATATTACTCGCCAGGATACAAAGGGAATTCATCCGCAACTACTGTGCAAGTATATTGTTTAATTTTTATATTTTCAAAAAATAGATAAGTAGAAAATTGGTACAATCAGTGGCGGCTCGTAGCCAAAATTAGTGGGGGTGCTGCTCCAGAAAATTGTCAAACGGTCAGCACTGCGGGAGCGACAGTGCTCTTGCCCTCGCAGCCTCACGTGCAGCTTCCCATGTGCGCATGTGCACAACAGTCAAACTCCACGCCGATGGAACTGCGAAGCGCACAGTTCCATACAAAGATTTTTGTATAAACTGAGGGTTCGGCCCCTAGTGGGGGGATGCTACTCGTTATACATAGTACAAGTTTAAAGAAATAATCAAAGAAAAAAGGACTCATTGAGTCATTATATTAAATTTTATAGGTAATATGAAGTGGAAATAGGGGGTGCTGCAGTTCCACAGTGCCTATACGTGAGCCGCCACTGGATACAATTACAATTTTATAAATGTATATTAAAAGCTATTTTGTCTAATTTTTAAGGTGGCCGATTTGCCATCGTGCAAGCTGACGCCCAAAGGGCCTTTAAGGATTAAAACCACTTATAAATAATACAAATACTAATTTATTGAGCATACAATTTTTAGAGTGCAATAAGCACAGAAATATACAACAGACTAAAGTTCTAAAAAAATAATTAAAGACTACCATAATATGCCATTGATTGATTACAGCTGATCCAAAGCTAAAACAATAAACTGCAGTGTAAATAAATGTGTTGCAACATTGTAGTATTCCAATTCTAAACAGAACAGCATAAAAGTTACCTTCGACTGTTTCGTGATAGGCAAAATGCAGGTAAAGAAGAAACAACATGTGCAAAATGGCAACAGCAGAATGAAGAATTAACCTTTGAGATCGACCTGATGTCCTCGCCATCAAAACAATTATCTGTCGCATGAAAGAATGTTACTACGTATATTACCTTAAAGATACGGCATGCAGATTTTGTGTAAGAAACTAGGATTTATCTATCTCACCATTTTCAAGGATGATAGGCCACCAAAAACGACCCATAAAAAGTAAAACACAAAGTGAGAAGTATCGGAATGATACAGTGAACTCAAAAACATGACTATGCAATGTCCAAACAATGCGTAACCCTGCAAAACAATACTTTGTGTTAGAAACATTCCGGAAATGGGAATATCTTTTATATCTTTCGAACATATGGCTCACCATAAGCGATAACGTCTGCATGTAAGAAAGCTGAGCATTGCAAATGTATGCTAGAAAGTAAATAAATGCTGCTGCGCCCAACCAATAGCCAAAACAAACTCCAAACGCAGTGCCCATTAGAGTCCCTTCTTTCTAAAAATCACATATTCAAGATTACTTGGTTTAAATGCAAATTGCAAGTTCGAGGTGTCCAGTTGTTCCAATAAATTTGCTGGAAAAGGTTTCCCCATAACGACCAATCACGTCCATATTTTTTTCAAAGAGCCCCTCTGCAGATATATTTATCAAGGTTGGAAAATAATTGTTTTTTATATCAGATTTCTCCAATGAACTGAAATTTCTCGATGCGTCCCAGAAATTTCGGCATCAACTGGCGTTTAACAAGAATTTTACGCTTCAAGTATAATTCCAGATTTTTTCGAGGGTGCTTAAATTAATAATATTTCCCGTTTTTCTCGACGACTGGACACCCTGAGGTTAAACCGGACTAATGTAGTTTAATCGGCATTTAGTTTAGACATGGTCATTTAATACGAGTAGAATTTCAAATGCCTGTAAAATAATCACTACAACTCCTGGTTGCCAACCTTAAACTAAAAGCCGATGGGGATTAATCGATAGGAAAACGAAGAAAATTGTAAGGAGCATTTGCTAAATAAGGGAAATCCTATTTATTTTCCACCTTACCACTTCGTGCCCTGACGATTTCATTCCATAGAGCAGCAATGCTATCAATGTTAAGACCACCATCAGGGGACCATATAGTTCGCCTACCAACTACGAAGAGAAGCATTCAATATTTACCTATAAATTTCAAAACATGAACTTCAGACATTAATCAATCCCTAAAATCATGGCTAATTACCACTGGTTTAGAAACACTTGGAAGTCTGGGAATTAATGAGTTTATTAGCCTCTGTCGTACTTCCCTAGGTTCAACGTGGAAATAAGGTCTCAACACATCGATGTTGGCATACAAATTAATGGCGTTTTGGGCCTTTTGCCGACCTTCGACGAACACCTAGTTGATACAAGTGACAATGTACCAGTGCTACACTAAATTATGAAACCATTATACAGAAAACAACATAAAAAAGTACCCAGTTCACATACATAATGTGACATCTGTTCCTTTACGTTGGACATGAAATCCCCTTTGGGAAGACGGTTTGTGGGAACGTCATACTCCGAATTTTCAGACATTTGACCTTCAACGTACTGAGTAGATTATTAAGGATCTATAGCATCATTATACGCTATATGAAACCGATCTATTGATTTAAATGTAAGGATACTTGCAAATGACGGTACGATCCTGTTTCCATGTTGTACGATTGATACCGAAAACCAGACTTGATTTAGCATACTACACCAAGTACTGTTCATAAACATACACTAGCGCCACCTGGTGACTCGGCCTTTTGGCGGGTAATTTGAATTTTGATTAGAATTTTTAATAATTCTGCAACAAATTGGAATATTACAAAATCAAAAAATTTGGGTTAAATATAAGGGGAAATTACAATTCAAATCATTACTTTGCAGACTTAGGGCCGGTTGCACCAACAAAGGTTAAATAAAAGGTTAGCTAACCTGAGGTTATATAAAACCACGAGTTAACC
>JAUJYV010001662.1:0-16240 GCA_033995625.1 Ophyiulus pilosus
AAACAAACGCTCGTTAAGCGAGTCATTTTTTAAAAATTTATATTGCTCGTTATGCGAGGTGCTCGTTAAGCGAGGTTTCACTGTACAATGGCATGATGTCCAAGCACAAAGTTATAATTTGTTTTATTAAATATACCGTTCAATTTTAAACATCATAATTTTCGATACATACATTTACGTATTTTCTTTGCACAAATAATATATTGCTATACATAAATTCATCAATTCAGTACGATTTCTTGATCAGCATATGATTTTTAAATATTGATATACATTATTTTGTCATATATTGTACCTTTATACCAACTTAGAGTGTACATTCCGTTTAGATAATATTATATTTGTAATATATATTTCAGTATTTTGTACACGACTGGAATTCATTGCTGTGTTTTTCTTAAATCCAGTATTAATGAAAATAAACATAAAATTGTAACTAAAATGACAATGCTATAAATTTTCCTCTTATAAAACCCCCAATAAATTTAATTAAGATCAAAATATACACCCCATGCCGTTTAAGCAATATATTTCGAATAGTACAGTTTGCATTGTAACGCATTATAAAATATATGTGAATTCTAAATGTACAAATATGTTGATATATATTTTATTTCCCATATATTTCAAAATTGATTTCCTCTTTTAGGCGAGCTGACTTATGCCGAGTCTTAGGATACACATGCAATGAAAGCATTGCGACACCTGTAAATTATTCCAAAAATATATTCTGGAATGCAGCTTAGCACATTTCAGTATAAATAATTGACTACGAGTTTGGAAATGCATCTGTACAAAACGTTTCCTTTTCGATGTGATGTTTGAATCGCTATTGATTTACGGTAACGGTTAGAGGAATCTCAGCCGCCAGTGTAAAATATGGGTAAGGAGACGGTTATCCAAACTTTCCTATGGTCGTATCGTTTGTCACCATGATCTTATCGTTCGATGGTCGACCCCCTTCCATCACCAAACTCCCCAAATCGTCGTTTTCAGTCGACTTGATTTTCATCGAATTTCATGCAATTTGTCGCAGGCTCGTATCAAACCCGAAACTAAGAACTGAAATGCACCTCGGGTTATTTATGTTGGCGGTTCACTGGGACATTGTATATCTCAAGTCTTGACTTATGGCTTACTTATTTGCTCGGCTGTTTTAAAATCGGCATCACCACAAATCTGGCAACACTGACAGGCAGACTTTAGGAATATGGTCGTCATTCCTATATTTCTCCGTTTTCTAGCGGAACTAACTTGATCAACAATAAACTTGTTTCGACGCGTGATTTTCAATATTTTCCTCAACTTCCTTCCATCAGGTGATTTTCAGAGTATTTTGGCTGCCTTGTAAACGCTATGGATTTGACTTGAATCACTAGAAGGGTAATTCTGACAAATTCCTCGTGGCAATGAATGTGATATTGCACGTTGCAGCCGAGGAAATATTTGATTGAAATGCCTTCTTTCTTAGGAAGGTTGTCAAGTCACTATCAAAACAGAAAAGAAATATATATTAATTTCGGCTTTGGGCTACACAAATGCATCTTCGCCGATGCATTTTTAATCTAACCATTATGCACCAAGACGACAAGACGACTAGGCGACAGGGATGGTGAGAGGGGCTGCAAGTCGATTGAATTTGCGCACTGGAATGAAATAATAACGCCAAGTTTGCACGAACTAAATTTCGGTGTTTACTTATTCAATATGCTCGGCCCAATCTGCAAACAGGCGGATTGAGAATTAATGCGACGTTCGAAACCCGGCTTGCTAAGGGCCTACATGTCTTCCGAAGTGGCGTCTCTTTGCATTTGTTTCACTTCATCTGGCCTCGTTTTTATCAGATTTTCTAGGATTTGCTCTTGCAGAATTCATGTATCCTATCGGCGGCTTCAACCATGTGTTTTCCATTTAAATTCGTGCCTCTTATTGATAAGACGCATGTGTTTTTCCCTGCTTGCCGAAGCATAGATGCATTTCCAACTGCCTGCGGCGCTGACAGTCGTGTCATGGCAACGACAAACACATTTTCGGCAATGGGTTTTTTTTTTTGCAACATCTACACTAATGCTTCGATAATTTTAAGAACTGCTTGGTTTCCAACGTTGCAGTGATACCCAGGCGTTGGCGATGAACTAACATATATAGTTGATTCAATTTCTGATACTATATACTTTTTTTCGGATGTCAGAAGTTGTTAGGAAAGAAATATTTTGCCAGCAAGTATACAGACTATGTGGGTAATACGAGCTAAACCTTTAAAAATATAAATGATATACATTTTGTATAAAGTTCTAGAAGTCATGAAAGTCGCAATTTGAAAATAAAAATTGTATGTTCAGAATTGTGTTAGCAACGTCAAATAATACACGAATGGCGTTTTATAAGACAATTAATTGACTCCAATAGTTGAGTTTAAGTGATGATACCTAGTCCATATATGACTAATGGCATCACATCTGAAATATTTATTTTTTATTTTATTGTAAAAGTTGGACATGTAAAGCAAGCATCATAAAAACTGTCGTCCAATTAATGTGACATTATGCATCTTCAAGAATTTTAACTTAAATTAAGATGCGATTTTGGACCTTTATTGAAATATTAGATAAACCTTGAGAACAACTTGAGAAATAATGCATCTTATTACTTTCACGTCTTGAATCAAAAATTTATACGAGGGTTGTCTCAAAAATAAGTTACACAGGGCATTTATTCATGAACTGCTTATCCAATCGAAAAATGGAAATATACATTTCAAAGAGGAACATGTTGCCTATAACGCTCAATATATGGCGTAGCTGGCGTTCTGCTGTTCTTTTTTTTTTTTTTGGCGACGTTCAAAATGGCCGCTCACGCGTTATTATTTACCCGGCAATAACAAAGAAGTGTAATTCGATTTTCGTGGTTAGAAGGAATGAAAGTGTCTGAAATTCATAGGGAATTAGTTTCTGTATATGAAGATGAGTCGTTATCTCGAGTTGCAGTTTCAAAGTGGTGTCAGAAATTTGCTGACGGTGTCATCCTCTTGCATGACAATGCACGCCCTCACATCGCCCAAATGGTAAACCACAAAATTGGACTTTGGGAGTGGGAGGTGTTGAAGCACCCACCATACAGCCCTGACTTGGTGCCAAGTGATTTTTACCTGTCTGGGCCCATGAAGCTGTATCTTGGTGGACTGTCCTTCAGGAGTGACAATGAGCTCATTAAAGCAGTTCGTCATTGGTTTAATACCCAACCGAACACTTTTTACAACGATAGTATGTATATATAGAAACTAGTGTCATGGTGGGACAAGTGCATCAATCGGCTCGGGGACTATGTTGAAAAATAGAGAATTGTCCCCCCTTTAAAATTTATATTTCCGTTTTTCGATTGGAGAAGCAGTTCATGAATAAATGCCCTGTGTAACTTATTTTTGGGAGATCCCTCGTATTAGCAATCTAAGTTATTAATTTTCTAAAATTATTTTTTATGCTCTGATTTTTTTTGTACAAATTCTTTCACAATATCCTAGGATAAATACACAGATGGTTCTGAATCCCACATTATTTATGATTATTACATGTATTCCATGGAGCACGAAATTTATCCCATATTTACGAGTAGTAGTTTCTCCTAAAATGTGCTTAATTTTTCATTTCTATAATTTATTTTATTGACAATACTCGGTGTGCTGCTGCATTAGCAAGCCATCATTTAATTATCTTGCTATAGAATATATTACCTTATATGATGCCTATTATACCTTATAATATAGGCTACATATCATGTTGTTATATGGTCGACCCTTTATTTTCTGCTCTCTTTAGTTCTATCCTTGTGGATTACAAATCAATGTTCACCTGTATTATTGTTATAAATTCAATAAGTCAAACAAGAAGACGTCACATTTTTTCAGCTTCGTGCATCATGATATAGTATTTTAGCTAGTCCTTACGTTTCAAAGCTAATGTGAAAATAAGATTTTGCTTTTAGATTTACAAGAGTTTCTTTGATTCGCAGATGTATTTGGCGATGTATTTACCACTCCATAGGAGTAAATGATTTCCATTAATTTTGTCACTGTAACAGCTCTTTGTGCTATGCCAATCTCTCCCCAATGCAATGCATTAAGGATTTGTCAACCTTCTTCATATACTGATTATGCGCTGCCATTAGCACATTTTTTCGAAATGATTTAGTTTCATACGTTACACTTGCAATCAATATATGTATCACATCTGGCTGAAAATGGGAAAGAAAAAAATGAGCCTCGCGCTAAAACAATTTATACACACGCTGAGTAAGATAGCATTTATACAGGCTTCAACAACAGCATTTAAAGTTAAACTTGTAATTCCTATAAAAAAAATTTCCCCGCCTTGCCATATATATACTTTTGACTAAAATGAATCGCAAGTCATTTACAGCTGTATCGTTTGTGTGCCCATCGACTTTTAATGAAGTCGATTACACTGTATGGCCATTCGTTTTCGACTAGGCAGGACACTCGTGCAGGGTGCCCATAAAATATTTTGAGTGATATTTAGAAGTACACGTGCCAGGAGTAACGACCCTGGTCAGGGGGCAACCTGCATTTACGCCTGGAAATATACGGGGCAGGTCGTGCATAACATGCCACTGGTGCGAAAATATATCGCCGAGAATTTGAAGAAAAATGTGTTTTACACTGTCAAAATGTACTTGTTTCTAGCGGAGATCCATTGTAGTTGATAATATGTAAGCGAATTATTTGCATGAGATGTATTTTAATTAAAACACTGTCGGTCGGAAATCTTGGGCCTATAATGGTGCAGAATATCTCTTGATTAATTCCGAAGGAAATTTTAATTTGATTTTTGCATATCTAAAGTTTTGCAATTATGACTTAATAAAATTTCATTTTCAACCAGCTCAACATTTTTGCTCAACATTCACCATCGTGTGGTGAAGTTCCTTTGTTAAAGATTCTTGTTTAATCTACTTTTTGGCGTTAATTCAATTCAATTTAATTCAACTCAGTACCCTACATACAGCAAATAAATGCCATATGCCCAATACTCAATTTCAGAATTTTAGGAGAATGCTCCTACGTCAGCAGCGACTTAGACATCATTGTTAGATTAAATTTCTACTAAATCTGGACATTCTCCAGGAAGGCTAACCGAAAAATAAATCTTTTAGGAGTATTTAAGAGAATGTTACCTTGACACCTTATAGGGTCTGAATTGTGCTATAAACATTATACATGTAAATATGCAAAAATCTTTAACTTTCTCAATGACCACACCAGACATCCATCAGCCAAATCTTATAAAATTAACCTGTTGAGGATTTCGTGAATCATTTTTCTCACCATGCAGTGACAAGTTATGCACGACCTAACCTTACCTCTGTCATTTCAATTTTTTCGTATGCACGACTAGGATTTTCACAGTATTATATAGCATTCAAGAGACAAAGAAAAAGAACAACATCCCGCGCACAAAAACACAAAATTATCACTTGTCAAGCAAACTGTGCTGTTAAGGTGTGGAGGCGTTGCATCGCAGCTTGGGGCGCGATTGGATGGAGCCCCAGGATTCCATTCCGCCTTTCTTCCTTGCCCTATTCCATATTCCTCGAGTAATTTTATGGCTTGGGTACAGTTTGTGTAATTCGTTTTTCACGTACGCATCTATAGCCAGTGACTGATGTCTTTTTCCACACCCAGCATATATTCGCTCGGACGAGACATATATAGTGCTGATTTCTGAAAAACCTGCTGAGTCGTAAATTGTTCCGGTGGCACTCACTCAGTCAGAACGTGCCTGTTCACGTCGCGACACGTTCACGAGGTACTAAAACACCGTTTCAGCTCGAAACTCGACAATTTCTGCAAATAAGTTTTTTTTTTTCGGGGGAGGCGTGCTTCTGCTGATGGGCTGAAGCGCAAATGCCCATTTTTTTTGTTTAAAATGTTGTACACAACTACTGGTGCCGAGTTTGGGCCGCTTTTTAGGGTCACTGATTATAGGAACTCCAGGGATTCGGAATCCTCCATAAAAAAGAAACAGGCACTGATTGGATAATTTCATTAATTTCCGCGCGCATATCACGTGTTTTGAAGCGGGCAGTGGGCAGAGAGATAACGTCGGTAATTGGCAGTGCAGCACTGCCATTAAGTTGTTGGTACACATTGAGCCGATGCACTCCTCTGTATCAATTAGCCGTTTGGCTGGGTCACCATCTCGGGCTCATTTGATTAACTACCCGTAATTAGACTCGACTCACTCCTCTTTTAATTAAAACCTCTGATGGCCTCGTGTTTCATAGCTACACATGGGGATGGTGTAAATTCTTCAGTAGCAATTTGCAGTGGTATGCAACAAAGGACTTTTGATTAGCCTTAATTGGGTTGGCCCATTTTATATCGTGCATTTCTGCAAGCGAAACTTGCATCTGCCTCGATGGTGAAGATGCTGGCTGACAAATTTGGGTTGACAAGCGTGGACTTTCCTCTTTAGTTGCATCGAGCGTGAGGCTATTTAAAAGCTGTTCTGCTGAAATGAGAATTCCTGCAGATCCGAAATTGCCACGATACTTTTTTTGCACAACGTGATAATGCAGGTCATGAAATGAGTTGAAGGAAAGTTTTCAAATTATATGGTGAAAATACCAAAATAATTTCAAATATTTGCATTTCTCATTTTTAAATTTGTCAGTCTTTTTTGCCTTGTTCGTTGTAGCGTATATTAGAAATCTTTGAGGGTACTGTACATAATGTAAATCATCATTAAGTAACTAAATTCTTTTTTTTTTCTTTCTTTCTTTTTTTTTTTAGAAAATTGTATTGTTTAAAATATTCAGATTTATAAGACGTGTGTTGTTTGAAATGAATACTATGCAGGAAGAAATGTTCTCAGAAATAAACAGCATTATGTCTATTATACATTGGAGCAAACACGAAACAGAAATTGGGTTTCTGCAAATTAATTTATCTAAGCGTAGTTTCATTAACATATTTTGATGAACAGGTTTGTCCAAATATAATGTCCACATCAAAACCGCATTTCGAAACGGAGGAAATGTTTGCTATTCATGGATGGCCTGTATACAGTGGCCAAAAACTCGCGTCTGGGCACACGTGGGGCAAATTGAGTCAATGTTCTACATCATAGTATACAGGCCTTGGCAGGAGCGCCATGACCAACAAATATGTTTTCCTTTGATCCGTAACGCCTCTTGACCGGACAACGAAACTGGTGAGCAACTTTTTATCGTAAACATGTTTACGAAACCCTGTTTATGTTTCGTGTTTGATATAATGTACACTAGGCATTAGCCTTGGGCGTTTCATAGATTAATTTTGAAATTGCATGAAACGTTATATAATGTTTTATAATTCAGATAGGTTAGAAAGATCCTTGGAGAATTTTGCTTTCAAGGAAGATGCACTGAGATACTAAAAGATTGTTTGTTTTTGGTCAACTTAGTGTTATAATCGAAATTCTGTAACCAGCACCTGAGCCAAAGAGCAAACGAGGCTTTACCAACATTTCGTTTTCCTGAATTCGTTTAGATATGGCGTAAGTTTTCTTTTCAGAGGTTGTAAAATCGATTTCGAGAAGCTAATCTGCGGAGTGCACCGATGTTACCCTACTGCCGCGGTTCAAAGCTTGTGACCTTTGTCCTAACTCTCATTTGCACGTTGTCCGTTTGACCAGCAAGTTCAAAGTCCCCATCCCACGACCCCTATATAAACTTCTACGTTTTTTTTTTAATGCTCTGTATTGCGTTGCTTTGGTATATTCTTCCGGACTGCTCAGCTTGAAGGGAAAAATGCGAGGGCTCGGAGAAGGGGTGGTGACGTTAGCAAAATAGCCTTCTTCATCTTCGGTCTATAATTCCATCGCTTTTGATGATCGGATAACACGGAGTCTCTAAGCAGTCGTCTAAGATGATGTCTCTCCCTCTCAAACAGATGAGGATTCCAGCTTGTGTTTTTATTGTTGTTGCCTACCGTGATGCTGTAGCCCGTTTTCTGCCAAGTTTTTTTTTTTTTTTTTTAGCCCCTCCGCCGATTTTCACATTCTTAGCTTTTTCTTGATGGTTTCTCGTTATGAGAATTGCACTAAAAACCGTGAAATTGTCAGAGAAACGAGGGCTGCTAATCCATAAAGAAAGGAAGACCTGGCCATCGCTCCAGCGCTGGGAGCTGCAAGAAACGGGCGAAAAAATACAAGAATGAGACAACGTAAAAAAAAACTAAAATCATTATGAATGATAAACGGCGGCCTTCCCACGGGGTGCATTTTGCGATTTTTGCCACGCAGAGAAGCAAGAAAAAAATAAATAATACAAAAGTAATAGAGGTTGGGAAGATGGAGATGCGAATTATTCGAAAAAGTAAGAAGATCGTTAGGCAGGTTCGTTATCGGTTACAAGTCCCCAACCACCACAGAGAAACGTTACAGCGACGCACATTAAGCAGGCAAAGGTTTTGTTGAGAACGACGAGCAGTTGAGGCTGAAGCGTCTAGTTAGAAATTTTAATTTTTTTTTTTCGTAAAAAAATGGCGGCATGCAATTCGTGAACCATGGTAAATGGGCAGGACGATGACTATCCATCGCCAAATTTGATTGCAGGGCTCTCAGGAGCTTTTCCGCATTGCGGTTCGGTTTTTTTTTTTTTTTGGTTTTTTTTGGAATGGTTAGTTTAGCACGGGGAAAGGGTTCAGTTCATTAACGTCGGATAGGACATCTGGTGGCGAGTTCTCGGCGGATTTAGCCTTTCCCAACTTATGGAACTACACTTAGCTAAAGGTCCCTGGGCTCTAAGGTAGTCAGTAAATATAGTAGATCCCGATTATCCGAGTCATATGCAATATAAAATACACCTGCCTTAATTAAAAACAACATTAATGACCATTTTTTTAAAAAAAAGTTTGATCTATAATACATAGTTTTGTTCTTAAGCTGCTTTTAGTTAATATGATATTTATTAGCCTAAGAAATACATGTAATTTTTTAAAAATGTTTCTTTGTTTTTCGTAACAATAAGTTTTAAATTGATAAAATATTTTACAAATTTGGAAAATATTAATGTAATTTATTATGACTAAAAGAGTTTTCGGTTATCCGAGGTATACGCGCAGTTAACATAAATTCGGATAATCGAGGTACCATAATGCTGGATTTAGCTATACATTTATGTATAACTATATTTGTAGCAAGAGTACTCCTAAATATTGCAAAGGATATTGCAGAATAATGATAAACTTGTATTTCCTAACTATGTTTGGGTAATCCATGGATGTACAAGTTTGGTTTGCTAAGCAACGTCTTTATTTTTCGGTAATAGAGTGTAAATTGAGCAGCGACGTTGAAACGGAAGTGTAACGGTCAACGGCTGCGAATCGGCTTACACGGCGGGGATAACGGGTTAAGAGATAACTATTCAAACATGCAGGGCGATGAACTGTATGTTTATTTTGATAATCCTTTTAATAATATAATTGCAAAGCTTCTTTCAAGCCGCTCTTTTGTGATATTGCCCCTTTAAGACGGCAAACACTGCTAACTGTTTGCTATGCTGGTTTGCCTCCTTATCACGGACTTATATTTTACAAGATAGCTATACTGTATACTGAATGTAAAATCCAAAACATATTGTTTGTTTTATTCCGTAGTTTAAATCTCTATAAAACAAGTTTTTTTAAAAGAAAGTTCGCAACTATTTTTTTTTCTCTCCTACTCCTCATAGTTTCTATAAATGGCTGTTGATGACCTAGTATATCTTATACAGCGCAATGCAAGGTGATGTTAAACATATTTCTGTGAGGAGGAATGCATAACAATGCCATTTGCTCCATGTTGTCAAGGGGAGGAGGGGCAGCGTATCGGAGGGGTAATTCCCGTTTATGAGGCTTAACCTCGTCCAATTTGCCTTACGGGAAATATCCGGAACCACAAATTGCGCCGTTCCGTTTTCCAACGGGCGCCTCCAAATTGCCTGGCGCTGATTGTAAATAGAAATAAGATGTCAGGTAGCGCGGCCATGATTGCACCAAATGAATTCCAATTGGGCAAAGTGGTGTCGCAAAGCCGGCCAGCGCTGGCCATAAAGATGGTCAACTACCTTGATGGCATTGCGCAGTTGAGCAAAGCCAAAGTGGCTCTCAGTGCGGTTAACGACGTTAAAGCTGAGGGCCCTAGCGCGGATGGCGGATCGATGCTTGCATACATATATTTTTTTTCTTTAAGTTTAACGCGCCCCATAATCTGTTTAATACTATCGATCTAGATTTAAAGACGGGCAGGGCTTAATTAGGCTGCATTGTTCGCGTTTTGTATGCTAATTGCTCTGGAGGTGGAGGCGGACCTTTGAAGGTGAAGCCATGGCAGGAACTATCATCTGTTTTCTAAATCCGAGGTTTTTTTTGGAACCTAGGGGACGATATCTGTCCAATTCCAGCTAGAATCGCATCAGGGAACCAAGCCCCCTGGCGGCGGAAACGTGCACTTGTCTTCCGCTTTTCGGCGCAAACATGCCTTCCGACATGTCAAATGACTCGTCACGACCCGGGGGTTTTGACATAGTGCTTGATTTCCGAAATGGCTATAGGGGAATTCCAAAAAGTCGGGAAAACTGGGCTGCCATGGCCTACACAATTTAAGCAGGGTGGAAAGCGAGGTAAATTGCCCATGGGAGTTTCGCGTCCTGTGCATAAATGTACTAGTTCATTTCCTAGTATATTTTTCTGAGTTATCCGATGGCGATTGAAAATGCGGGAACATTTCGAAAATAAGGTGATTTGTACCCGCCTTTCCAACATGTCGAATTACTCGTCATGGACAGGAGGCTCTGTTAAAATACAAGATTTATCGAAAATCCGCAATGGCGTATAAGACTTTTGCAATTTTGTTTCATTCATTACATTACTCTTGTTGTGCAAAGATAATGAAATTCTAAAATATATTTAAAAAATTTAAGTTTCACGTTGACATACTTTAAAATCAGGTGAATTTTAACTAGGGTGATCATGGCAATTTGACTTTGATGCAAGGAGGAAAAACAGGAAATTGATATCTATGCACGGGTGGAAAAATAATGTATGTCCCATATATGGGTATGTCAAGTATAGACATATTAAACATGGTATGTATTAAAATGTATATGGAATTTGCCATATACTGCCTTCTATGGTCATGCATGGGATATCATTTTTCCACCCGAATACGTTATGAATAACAACTTACAATGTATATTAAGCCTATATTGTTGTAAATGTAGCTATTATATATAATATGATTATATAATGAATGAAACAAGATGCAATTTGTAGTTCGTTTGATCCCTGCTTGCAAAGGATTCAAACTCCACCAGGGGGGAGTCCTGACAGGAATAAGACTAAATAGGAAAAGTTTCAAATTGGATTTCTTGGCAATATGGGTATAAATGCTTTCCCCCAAATCCTAGAACTTTTGAGTTTCCCCTCCCCTTTTCGCGCCCTGGGAGGCCCTTTGTCGTTTCATTCGCGTAACCGCATTTGGCCGTAAATAAAAGACCGTTCGTCAGCCACCATGGCTGGGTCCCTGCGAGTTTGTGAGTCGGAAATGACGTTAATGAACTTGGATGCTTGTAACAAGTCGTCTGCGAGGGTAATTGGGAGCTGCTGCTGCTTCAGCCTCGCTGCTTCGGACCGGTCAAGACGCACTCACACACAAAGGGCCATTTGCTAGATTAGAAAGTAGTGTTAGTGTTCACCGACCATGGACTGCTTGGGGAGGGGAATGAAAGATGGGGCAAGTGGAGAAAGATGCGTTGGAACGATGGATGGCGCTGTCCAAGAAAGGGTGAGAGATAAAGAGAGTTGGTGAAGTAGTGGCCCGAACCTTTGTTTTGGCCCGAATTTTTTTTTCCACCTTTTTGGCTTTTGTTTATTCTTACCGATAAGGGAAGACTCTGTGCTGATGAGGATGTTTGTGCTACTATGGGGCGCTGTGGATTCCAGGGGGCCTACAGGGATAAAATGGATGTTGAGGTTAAGTGACGTATAGTGCTGGGAGGTCCAACATGTACACACATACAAGAACATTCAGTTGTAAGCAATAAGGTTCAGGCGATTAGGAGGGTGGGTCACGTGTCTGAGTGTATTTATGACGATTACAGTGTTTATGATGATTGAAATAAAATATATATTTTTCTGTGTAGCATTACTTCAGGTTATTTTGAATGTTTCTGAAACAGAATTGTAAGGTTGCAATTTGAAGATAAACAAAACTGCAAGTAAGCACAATATACATGACACATACTTGCAATGAACATTCCAAAAATTATTGGAATTTAAATATCTTAAATCCGAAAATTTAGATTCTGGCAGCATTAAGCTGACAATAATGGGGTCACTTAAGACCTGTCTTGGTGTTTCGTGCTCCATTTTTATGTTTGTTGTTAAAAAAATAGATCATTTTATCAGAATTTCATTCAATTTTAATTGTGATCATAACATGTTTCAAGTTTTATGTTTCATGTTTCATTTTTCCTATATGTGCATATCAACACTTGAAAAATATGTTTGAGTCTTCTAGATTTAAAGGGTAGATGCTACAACTTGATTTATGTTAAATTTGTGAAAAGAGACAGCTTGTTCCTTGTTTGCTTCATGAATAACGAAAATACTTTGTTTCCATTTGTAGACTTGGTCAAATAGATGTATCAAATTAGAGATGCATTCATTGTACGTGTATATGTAGTAAATCTTATTAATTCTGTTTAATATATTTATAGTGCAACCAAAAGTTGATTGCATGTTACATTAAATTGTATCTTGAAATGAAATACATTAGATATTATCATACTACAGTAGATAATTTAATAAATAGTGTAACACAACACGATTTTGGTGTAAATTCGTCTGTATGTAATCTAATTTGCGTAATTAAAATACAGATAAACAAATATTGTAGACATGTGTTGTTTGTTGTACTTGAGGAATTGTTAGGTAATGAAGAAGACATACATTCTTATTAAATGCGATTAGGTTGTTAGTGTTTATGCATGATACACGTTTATATATTAGCGTAGGGAAGACTGGGGAGCATTGAGACATGGGGTACGGTGAGTTAGTGACATTGTGGATATTGGCTTGAGATATATAATCTAAAATGCCTTTACTCACTGCTAGTATATAAAACCCTATCTAACAAACAGATAGTGTAAAATACCTTTGTGAGATTTTAAAGAGTTGATTTTTGTGTCGTAAAATGATTTTTTTTCTTTAGAAAAATCATTGTTACTTCTACCTGAATATGGTGTTGCAGATATTCTATCTATTGCTAGTTAATGCATATCTTATTGATAAATACATAGAAATATATAATTTTAGTTGTTTGTAATTGCCTTTGGTGCAATTTCTATGGGCTATTTCCGTGTAGGGGTAAACTGAGACATCTGATTTGGGGCAAGGTGAGACACATTTACTTAGTAAGCTTTGAATTTGCGTTTTTGTACTTGTTATCAATTTTGGTAACTGTTATTTTATATATTCAGTAATTTTACCTGAATAAATAAAATGGAGTCAAAATATTAAACAAAAATTGAATAATTTTAGCATGAAAAAAGAAATTGCAGTGAAGTAACTTTTTTAAAGTATAATAATTTCATTTCATCATGTTTTAGTTGTAATTAATTCATTACGTTGTTTAGTCTAACAATGTAAGTTATTATAATGTTTTTGCATAATATTGTATAATTCATGAAATGTCTCACTTTACCCCAAGATTGGGGTTAAATGAGATACTCCACAAACATATGTTACAGTAGATTTGATATAATTCAATTCATACAATTTTTATACACAGCTACTTAGTTAAACCACATATCCTTAAAATTATTGATCGATAGGACAATTATTGAATATACAAAAAATGTGTCTCAATGTTCCTCAGTCTCCCCTACATGTAATTTTTGTATTCTTAGCCTCTCTCCCTTACGCGAGAATCTATTAGCTCAAGCCGGAAACATTGGTTTCGGGGGATGTATTGTACGCACGCGCACGGAAATGATCATCCCGAACTTGGTTTAGTGCGCGTGCGCAAATTAATTTAGCGTTTCTGGTTGGAGATACTAGCTTCTTACGTTAAGGCGGCAAGATTTTGAGAATCCGACCTCAGGAACAGAGACTTGATTGGTTATTTTTTAAAAACCAACTATATAGTCATCCTTCAGTTAGGTCGCGAAACATCTGCAGCATATCTGAAAATTAATTTAAGAATAACGAAAGAATTCGGAACAGGCGATTTAATGAAAGCAAACTAATCTGCCTTCTGCTGACGGGCATATGAAAATTTGTCAGATTTCTATGAGAAGGAAATGAAATTACATGATATTGCATTCTGGGTCAACGTTAACTTTGCTTTAATTAAAACCTTTGGTCTTAATTAACCGGCTTTCTCGGGGCTTGTGCACGCTAGATAGATACTATACAAGAGGTATATTATTTCCACTTTTTGATGGCTTTAAATGATGCGGATTTTTAATAACATCAGCTTTAAAAGATATAAACGTGAATGGTGTGATCACTCAAATAGGATAAACGTGGAAAAACGTCAGCAACTTTTAAAATATCCCCATGATATTCCATAATTATAATATGCACCTAAATTTCTTCATAAAAAAAAATGTTGAATTCAAATGTGCTTGAAAATGTATGTAGCATTGGGTTTTTTTTCTGCATGCTTCTTCATTCAAACTTTAATTAGTTCAAAAAGATTTCTGAAGATATCGCAAAAAAAAATAATAATAATAAAACAATATTGTGGTAACATATTCAAATCAATATTTAATTTTCCCATTTTACTTTATTGTAATATTTAGCTTTTAAAGATATGATTAATAATGTTCTTCCATTGTATTTAATAATGAAGTATTAAAACGTATTTCGAAATGAACAAAAAAAGACCAGTATTTATATATTGCTAATCGAGCAAGCTTTCATACATTCGTTCAGTTCATCGCTTAATATACATTCAAGAATGAATAACATAAAGGCTATGAATTGAATGTATTTTCACTTTATCATTGCCTGGTTTCACCAAGTTGTTTTAATTTAGGATGGTGATTAATGCTGAAAATATTTGCAGATTTCTCCATTAATAACTAAAAACAAGGATGGATTGCTCGCATTCATACATTAAGTCGTTATAAAAAATAAAAATATCCCTCAGAAAGAAGGCATTAAGGATAAAAAAGAAACGTATCTGTTAAATATGCTTATTATATACGAGTATATACAATCGTATACATTTTTATTCATGAAATACTTTCAATTTTGTTACCCAGGCGTATTAATCGGCTGTTGTTTATGAAACCTCTTACATTTTTTTTTTTAAGATAGCAAATTATGCTTTAAAAAATCCGTCACCATTTCGGCGTTAGCTGTCGTCATGGTAACCAAGGAACATTGTACGAACAACCATTGTGTCGAATGCCTTTACATGTACTGCACGTTATTCCAAATCGTGATGCTTTCAAAATTGAACCAATCAGCTGTTTCATTTCAAATTTCGTGAATTAAACATACCAATTTACATTTCGACAGAATCAATTTCCAAATTACTGTTCTTAAAGTACTCCAATAAATCGCCAATTGTTATTATGCAGGACGATTCATTCATGCATTTCGTTTTTCCTTTTTTATTGAACTATTTTATGGATTAAATTCTAGAAATTAAAATTGTAGCCAGAGGGGTAACTGCGTGCATTAAATCTCTCAAGATGTCATGTCCTCGCCATTCAACGCCCTTTCCCCTCTTGGTCATAAATTTACTTGGCGATATTTATTGCTAATATGGATTTTTGAGCCTTGTGGCGTACTTTCTATATAAAAAAAAATTGTCCTGGACATTGGTCATAAAACTCGACGCCTCTAGTCTTTTATAAACCCTGATCTAAATGCAGCTGCTGATCACCTGCTTCAGCGACTCAACGTTTGTTTCGAAAAGAAATGTTTTTGAAAGTTGACTTTTCAAAATGGCCGCAAACACATTTACTTTGCACGTACAGTGGTACCTCGAGATACGAGTGCCCTAACATACGAGTTATTTGAGATACGAGCTGTCGAGCGAGCGAAGTTTTGCTTTGAAATACGAGCAAAATTTGAGATACGAGGAACGGTTTGTACGCTGTTGTTCGCACTAAGCTTTGTTTTGGGATCGCCTCGCCTAATGAGAGCATGGTATTTTCATATTTGTGTATAATTATTATAAATCAG
>JAUJYV010001663.1:0-16239 GCA_033995625.1 Ophyiulus pilosus
AAATGCAGCATTTGCTCATTTGCATCGTGTTAAACCTGCATTTGTTCATTAACAACATTTGAAGCAAATGCTCAAAGGAAAGCATGTGCTCACTTGCATCTGTTCATTTGCATTATGCAGAAATGCAGCATTTGCTCATTTGCATCGTGTTAAACCTGCATTTGTTCATTAACAACATTTGAAGCAAATGCTCAAAGAAAAGCATGTGCTCACTTGCATCTGTTCATTTGCATTATGCAGAAATGCAGCATTTGCTCATTTGCATCGTGTTAAACCTGCATTTGTTCATTAACAACATTTGAAGCAAATGCTCAAAGGAAAGCATGTGCTCACTTGCATCTGTTCATTTGCATTATGCAGAAATGCAGCATTTGCTCATTTGCATCGTGTTAAACCTGCATTTGTTCATTAACAACATTTGAAGCAAATGCTCAAAGGAAAGCATTTGCTCATTTGCATTATGTAGAACTGAAGCATTAGCTTTTCAATCAGCATTTGCTCGTTTGTATCATGTTAAACCTGCATTTGTTCATTAGAAACATTCAAAGAAAAAGTTTGAAAGTCACATTATTTAAAACATACGTTGAATGTAAAACATTTGTTCATTTGCAACATTTGCTTCAAATGTTGAATAGATTCACATGTTATAAACGTAATTAACATCTGCTCTCCGTGATATATATTTGTATTTAATGTAAAATAAGTGTAATGCACACACTTAGAACGTTTTGAAGCATTCGAAACGTGTCTAAAATATAGAGGCAACACGTATTCTCAATATTTAAATTGAACATAATTTTTGGAATAGAAATATTGGAACACGTGTCCATAAGATTTCGAATACCACATTGTTTGGTTAATTAGTGATCTGATTCCGGGGTAAGTGTCTGCATGCATGTTTTAATGAAGGTACGCCAATTTCTCATTAGAACATGAACACGACACGTGTATCCCGAATTCGGAGGGGCAACTTGGAACATATTTATACTGGCCGAATCAAGGCCTTGGCATGTCTGCAAGCCGTCTCATTGTAATTCCAGGCAGCCCCCGTTGTTTGCTATTTGCCAATGTGTCCCAGCTCGGTGGATATTAATAAGCACCTGTCCGCTGCGCAGCGTACTTGAAAGCTAAATTTTGATTGCACCCCATGACGCTAACCTGTGATCAAACTTCGCACTTATCTTGCTTTGTTCGTGGCCAACACTCACGTTTGGGAACAACCTGCAAGAAGGGTACGAAGAGGAACTTTGCTGAAGGTTCCCGGCAGGTGGTGTCTTTAAGACGCTGTTTATGGAAGACCCCAAATCCCATCATATTTACTCATTTTGATTGGAAAGGGGTTGCTTTCAAATACCCCTCATTTCCTAATTTGTGGCCCGCTGAAGGAATGTCGATTTTTTCGAAAAAGTCATCCATTATTCATGTAATAACACTCCGTAATTTAATTATATATATATATATTTACAAATTAGGCTTGTAATTAACCTCATTTTATTGTAAGGTTTTCCTGCTTTTAACATCTAAAAATCGTAAATTTTGAGATATTTCATATTTGCGTTTCGGACAGCGCCGTAAATCAGTGTAATTAAGTAAGTCAGTGCCTACCTGGAGTGGCGCCGTTGCTGTAGACGTCCGCCATTTTTGAAAAATTCCACATTCACAGTTGGCGGCCATCTTGTTTTTTCTTGAAAAATGTCTTCATTTTGGATAAAGAATACAAAATGATTTTGCGTATTTTGTTAACATTTTACCACATATTAAAGCAGTTTAAAATATATCGAATGGTTTATAAAGTACTGAATTTTACTACGTTCGCATGCATTTGAAATTTGCAATAATATTAATATCAATTCAATATGAAAAATATGTCACAGTATAAAGAAAGTTCTAAATAGGTTACAATGTCTGAGAATTATACAATGTATTGTTAAAAAAGTTCTTGAGATCCTACAATGTCAAGAATATATGAGAATCCCATACATTTTCAAGTAAGTCTGAGAATCCTGAAATGACAAGAAAATCTGATAATACAATGCCAAGAAAGTTTGAGAATTCTACAATGCCAAGAATATCAGAGAGTGCTATAATGCCAAGAATATCCGAGAATGCTACAATATCAAAAATAGACCATATGATGTCAATGATGTCAGACGGGATAACGCCAATATGTCAGAAAAAACGACCCCAAACTTCAACCATCTGACATGTCAGGGATGGATATTGCTCCAAAATCAATTGTTGCAGATGTTCGACTAAGACGAGGTTGTTAGGACCGATTTCTCATCCCAACGAGAAACCATTAGGCACACTCGAAACTAGTTTTATGGGCCCCTGTTTCTTCAAACGTTCCACTTCTTGACATGGCAAGCGTCTCTGACAAATGTACATTGACGCTCCAATGTGGCGATTTTCATTGCTCTGATTTGGAGGTTAAGTTTAATTTCTCGGTCACATGTTCGTCTTAATTAACCCATTCGCATCAAGACCGACTTTGATGTCCTTTTCGACATTAATGGACCTCCGTTGGGTTTTCCACGTCGCTTCCAGAACGGGCAATTATCCTCTCCCTCGGAAATTGGGACATTCGGGTGGGTTAATGGCGTCGAACAAATGCCCCTTGTTCTATTCGGACAATCTGAATGTGCCTTTTGACACAACTATGGCAGGCCATTACCATGTTCACTGTATGGAAGATTACTCTTTGCTCCTTGAGGCAAAAGCTGTTTGAACACTTTTGATTCTTCCATCAGGCTCGAAATTGTTGTGGTGTAATGGTCCTAATGGAATTGATGTATACTTAGCATTTCTGTAAGTCACTTTAGAACACCGCAATTAGATCCTTGAACACTGTTTTCCTTAAAACATAAACGTATGTTCCAAAAAGTAACACAACATGTTGAATACTTGCAGAACACAAAATTTGATTTGTTCTGAAATGGCCTCAGAAATTCAAATTGAACTTTCTGAAAGAGTGTTTGATGACCATCATATGTTCTCAACATGCCCATTGTCATTTTTTGTCGGTTCTTGATGTTTCTGCATGCAAACCATGCAGTTATCAGTTAGCAACACGCGCTGCAGCTTGTCAGCTTCTGGTCATGCAAATGTATCGATTTTTATGATTGGTTCTTCTCAGGTAGGGCAACGGCGCTTCTGCTAAGCGCTGCTTCGAAGAAGGCCTAATTAGGCGCTCATCTGCTATACGTATTGGACGGGCAAGTTGCCAATATGATGGCGAGATTTCCGAAAATAAAAAAGCCAGTAAAATAAAGGCTGGGAATCGATAAGGGGAAGTAATGGAAGTCGCAAATTTGTCACCTCGCAAAGTGCGCATTGTTGCGCCGATGCGTGGCGCTTTTCCGAGCGCCATTGTCAGGCCCCTTGATGGATATCGACACTGCATTTAGTTATTTATACGCATGAATATTCATTCCGACGGATTAATTGGACGATCGCTCCCCGGAGGTGAACAATCGCGTGCTGGCAGCCGACTTCCGGTTCCATGCAACGCCACCACTTGGAGTGCCTTGTGGCGCCACCTGCTGTTAGGGCCCATAATATGGCTAGTGTTAGCCATTGATGGGGGTTGATACTAATCCTGTAGAGTACTGGGACCACATCCTGACTCCTGGGACTGCTATTTTGCTAATGTTAGCCATGGACATGTGTTGAGGTTCTATGACGTACTAGAACCATCACTGTTAGACAGGCACATGTTGAGGACCCATGAAGTGCTAGAACGCAGTAAAATGGTATCTTCCACTGAAACATATGAATAATAAACAACACATTTGTTAGAACACATTGAAAGCTCGTATTATAAACACCCAAAAAATGCCAAGAATTTTTGAACACAAAATTGGGCATTAAATTTTAATACATGTTGTGTTATTGTGTTTTGTTTTTTCTATTTTAAGAAAAGCAACAAATGGTGTTCTTAATAAGAATTTTGAATTATCGCTTTTCTGTAACCTTCTCGTTGATTGTCAGCTAGTTACAATATTTGACTGATTGCAGTTTAAATTATTTATTAAAAATTGCTTTTATTGGCAGTTCATCAATAAAAATAGACTGCGAATTGCCCATCAATCACCATCACAAACCAGTCAACACATTTGACATATCACAAATTATGATTTTTATTATTCGTTTTTATTCAACTTTAATTACTTTATAAATATATAATTCAACAATGTAAACCTCACTTCGTTCATAAAGGGTATAATGAAAATCAAAATTTGTAGTTTCCAAAAATTGGAACAGTAATGAAATTTGCATTATAAGTATTATACGATATTTGTAGATCACAAATTGACGCTATGATTTGTTAGCCAACAGTTTTAGTCATACATTTCGGTTAATAGTCACATTAGTGACATTATACCAGATGTGCAATCCGTCAAGTATCATCACTGATTCTAAACAGTGACGTCACCGATATTATCACGTGACATTGTTCATTGTAGTAGTGGACAGTACAGTTTTAGCATGCCACCGTCTTTATACTTACCTTAACTTTAGTGGCGGGAAGGGAGGAGACACGCATTGAACTACCCAATGAACTGAACGTAATGGGTGCGCATGCGTGGTTCTTCCCTTCCTGCCATTAAAGTTAAGGTAAGTATATAAAGACGTTAGCATGCGAAAACTGTCTATTGTCTCAAACAAGGTCAAGATGTTGGACTAAAACGACGATGGCAAGATGACCTCTGCACAACATTGTAATGTCAGAAGTTTTTGTTTCCTAAGCCCGGTATGCACCAGAAGAAACATAAGGAAAGACGAAACAACAATTAACACGGTTTTCCAAACATGTTTTGAACAAAAGTTTGGTTACCAGGTTTGCGTCCAGAAGTTTCATGAAACTTGTGTTTTCGCAAGCCTGTTTGTTGGAATTTTGACGGAAAAACACGTTTAAAGTTTGTGTTTCGTGTTTCCTTGTTTCCTTTGGTGCATACCCACCTTTAATCGTCAATTTTGTTGCGATTTCGATGGGATTTTCGATTCGTAGGCGTACATGAGTCCTCCCTAAGATGTTGGGGGACACACAAAAAAACACAAACGCCATCGTAATTTGGTGGCGTGTCCACTGTCCTGTCCCGCTTCCTCATTCTCCAGTTTACGAGAAAAGTAACCGAATATTAATTTCCTAATTCCGCATGCAACTTTATGTGTTCCATGCCATATTTTTCTTCGATAATTGCCGATTATCCACGCTCGAATTTTTAACAAAGGACCGTGCCTATCGATGAAGAAAACTTTTTCTTCTTAAAGCCATGGTTTCCAAGTTGAATGATGGCTGATTATAGCCTTGATCAAGGCGTGTTTTATTATTTTTTATTATTCGGACTTTTGTCACATTTTGACCATTAGTTTCATGACTGTTGTTGCATGATCGTGAACTCATCCGTTCTCCTTAATATCTTTATCATTGAGCAATAATTAGAGGTTTCAATGATGGTGCCTTACCGGGATGGCTTTCCCACAGCCATTGTATTACCATCAATGACGTCACAAGGTGAATTAAATTCCACACAAAAAAAATTATTGCGAATACTATAAAGATGAAAATGAGGTTCTATTTTTGGGAAAACACGCACGATGACGTCATCGTTCCCCCAAAAAAATACCATCTCGTTCCGCTTCCTTGCACGACGGTGGCTCCCCTTCGAGACCTTTGCCAGAAGTGCTGCTTTTGTCAGCCCCAGACTTATTTATGGCACTGGTTGTACTATTTTTGTTTGGGCGAAAATGTATTGCCAAAGCAACATGGTGACAAAGCCCAAAGATCGAATTCGGGACTCACCTTTGGAGACTTATTGTTTCTGGACTGATGACATTCATGTATGTTAGCACGTATATGTGTGGACATAAAGGTTCTCGAAATAGGAACAAGCAATCCTGCAAATTTTGGGAAAACACTTGAAAATGATAATTATAAATATCCAAGTTAAACACAACGTTGGATTTTGGTTGGCAGCGCTGGTGAATGCCTGGCAACATTGGTAAATGGTCGAGTTGCCAAATGTTGGTTATATGTTGACAGTGCATTTGTTGAATTTCGATCTATTGTAACATTATCATAATCGTGTGTTCCAATTGTGATTGTTGAAATTCTCAAGTGACTTTTCAATTCTGGTAAAAGGTATAGTACCGTAAAATGTACTTGTAGATACTTTGGCCTTTGGGGCTAACTTTGGGCCAGTCATCGTTTTGCCCAGTTTAAAATGTCTAATGTGGGTTTCATTGGAGCTTTTTCAGTCAGATGGACATTCACACTCTTACGTCATATTGTGGTGACTTATCAAAATTCTAAATTACTGTCATTTTTATTCTTGCAACTATTTTGATATCAAACATATACGTAGAACTTTAGGCTACGACCCAAACTCGAGTTTCTGCAATTTTGCTAATTTTAATCAATATTTTCTTTGGATTTAACTCGAAAAGTAGAGATCTAAGTGTTTTTGTTTAATTTTTTCACGAGTAAAGGTTTAAAGCAGCTGCCAACCATGAACATGGACATTAAACCATAGCCATAAATATTTTCAGACATGTGGAAAATATTAAATATGGATATATGTATATTGGTGATACTATAGCATAAATGGACCTATATATTTTTCTCCACTAGGGATATCCCTATTCTGTATCAAAGTTTCCCCATCATGTGGTAACTTTGGGATAGAAATGGATGGTAATATCCCTGCACCTGGTAATCAGAGAGTAGAAATGATGTCATATTCTGAAAGAGGAGGGTTGGTTCTATATGACCTGGTCAATTTCGGGTCGTAATTATAGAGTACTTTTTCAGAATTCCAAAAAAACACCAAAAACTAGCTCAAAGTATCCATATTTGCATGCTACTGATCTTCAATTTTGGACTGGCAGTTCCATAAACCTGCTGAATTTATTAAATTGAGTATCCTGAAATTGGCAAACATTCACATTGCCCATCTATCTGAATTGCTCCTTTCCTTAGGCTTTTTAGTAACGATAACGGTAGAGGCGTTTTCCGCCATCTTGTGACAACTTTGTAATCTGATCCGGGTTGCAAGTTGACATTGGCTGCCAAGCTGGGACAGGGAGCAATTGCTCGTGTCACACGTGGGGGCCATGAATTCCTTTGAAGTTTTCCTCTGCAGTAGCGGTGCCATGTTCAACTTCTTAATCGGTCGTTAGTCACACATTAACTAATTTACTCCGTTTGGAAAATGTCCAGATGAAACTCATACATAGGCTTCGGGTGCTATTTTCGATTTAAAAGCACCAACCAAAACATTTTGCTCAAATTCTGATTTACACGTTAAGTTTTTGTTAAAGTTTGGAAGCCTTTGAATTTGCTTCTGGGTGGCATACTTTTCTAGAATATCTAGTTTATGCACATCAGTGACATCGTGCAGTTTGTGACATCATAAAATCCATTGTTGAAAATATTCTTTAAGAATGCAAACCACTGCAAAATATATTATTATTATTGCAGAATATTATTACAAAATGCTAGCTAGTGTTTCAAAAATAGCAATAGAAGTCCTTGAAAATCAACCATTTTAGACATTCTGTATCGTCCCATTTCGGCTTTGGATCCTCAGTTTTTTTTTTGTATATTTGGTAGCGGTTTTGGAAATTGTTGTTATATTTTGCATGCCAAATCCAAATATGCACTGGGTGGCGCTGCGGGTGTTGGGTGGTCGTTTGTTCGCTGTGACCAAGATGGCGCCGCGGGTTACGGTTAGTACGATCCATCGCAAGTACTATTTAATCCGTACATGTTTTCTACATGTTTTCATTCCATGGCCCAAGGGTCTTTGTTGCGAAACTGTCCACAAAATGCCGTTTTTTGCTTGTTTAAATATATTCCGGTGAAATTACATGGTAGACAGGCCTTCACAAGGTGTCAATTTGTGCCTCGGAGGGAATTTTTGAAAAAAAATTTCGCCCTCGTAAACAATGTCCTTAATCGTTTAAAGATATCCTCGTGTAAAAAAGAAAAAAACGTTAGGCCAGAGCGCTGTAGGGCTGTATATATACCTTTATTTTTGTATATCTCTATACCTTCCTTCCGCCATTTTGAAGTTTGTCCTCATTTGTTCATTTCAGCACTTTGTAAGTGCTATCAATTTTCACCAGACTGGGAACAATAACTTTTTTCATGTAAGTAAAACTATTATCGACCATTTTCACAAACCTATTCTCTTGCTTCACGCCGAGCCTCAAATGCAATTTCCAGTGCCGCACTTCGAATCAGTGTCCTTCTTTTCATTATATTAAATGTATGTTTTATTTGCGCTTATTATAAATGTACACAGGCTTTCTAATGAAAAATTCACACGTTGTTTGCATGACTATTGTTACGTTCATTTTTAAATTGTTTACAAGTTTAAATTGTCAAAATATTCATATTTAAGAAATTAAGTATATAACATAATTTTTAAATCCGAACATCTGAATATACATGTATTTGTTTTACACCATCTTTTAAAAGTTGTTACAATCTCCCTGTATTTCAAATATGTGCATGGAGTTTCAAATAAACTAAACATCTTAAAGAACATGATTAATTACAATAACTCTAATTATCGAATGTTTTTCATTTTTATTTGTTAGTGAAGTTGATGGTATTCTTTTAGGTGTAACTGTATTATTTTTAACCGATTTTAAAGAAAAGAAGGACACAGATTAGCGTGTGAAAATATTCCAAAAGTCTGATTCGTATGTTTTGCACAACTAAACTATTAAGATTGACGAGGATGTTTTTAATATATTTTTTCTACCCTGTTCTCTCAGCCAAAGTTCCTTAGCTGAAAAGATCCCCGCCATATTTTTTTGGACCAACAAGAACCACTCTTCATCCATAATATGAAAAACCACAAATATTGGTCAACTCTGACGAATTATACTGCATAACTTTTAACCCATTTTGACTCGGAATAAAAAGAACAGTTATATAATTGGAAAACATGTAAATGTTCCAGATGCGCTGGAAATATGAGCAATATTTTGGATTTTGCATATGACATGCATACTACTAATTCAAAGTTGTACCTATTAAAAAAGGATTTCAACATTTCACATATTTAATTCTTTAATAATCAACCTGTTTTACACTTTTGAAGTTGATAATCAAGCTATTTGCAAGAACTTTAATTAAAGGCATTTCAGAAATTTATTATTGAAATCTGTACAAACTTGCATTTCAAAATTCATTTTATTCACTTCAGAACATTCAAATAATTCAGTTAATTTTTGCAAAATTGTCTCAGCTGAAATACAATGCATTCCGGATAAAGGGACATGAAATGTTTTCTTATTATATGGCATTATGTATATTATTCAGTTCTTGTTAATGAGATCCTAACAAGCAGATGATCCCAATATTCACAACAACAATATAAAAAAAAACAATTTAGAGTTAACCTGCAGACGCCATCTTCCCACATTTAAAAAAAATGGCATTTTGTGGACTATCCGCTTAGGCAGGCTTCACGTCAGGCCTATGGTTGTTCCGTGGCGCAATAGTTTCAAGCGTCGCGTCTCGTTAGCCACACCATCATTGTTATTACTAGGCTTAGCATCAGCCATTGTGCTGGCCACAGCTTTTTATAAGCGCTTATTACTATCATTATTCCTTTTTTTTTCTTCTTGGAAATAAATTTGGTAAAAAGGGAGAGGTGGGGAGGAATGGCGGCGATGCAGGGGGGCAAGAACGCTATTAATGAGAACACCCCAAAAAAAACAAAATAAAAAAATAAAAAAAAACACGCGAGAATGGGCTGGTCCTTGATTCAAAAGAAATGTGAAATCATAATTGACGCTGGGCTTTTTTAGCCATTTTTCCCCATTGACAGCAGTCAGTGTCGCTTCTTACGACGGTGTAAGAAAGGCACCTGGTAAATACAGCCTTAGCACCTCTGCGCGACACGCAAGCTAATTTTCTATAAAAATAATGCCGGAATCTCCTCCTCGGCCTTTACAATCCTGCGAAATTATGGCCGGAATTGAAGGTTTGCCTGGCCGAAATTGCGAAAAAAGCGAAAGTGATGCCATGGCGAAACCAGGCCGCCATCTGGGCTTTGTACGGAGGCAGGAGGATCAAAACCCAGTTTTTTGGGGTTTTGTGTTCATTTTTTTGAAAATTTTTGCACTTCGTGTGACCCAAATTAGCCCCCCGTTAATTGTGCTTTCGCAAGAAATTGACCAGATTTTAAGCCAGACAACAGCTTTATCATTATTGTGAATATTTCGGTTGTTTTTTTTTCAAAAAATTATTATATGGTACGCCAGCATTTTTTCACAATTCGAGCATTCGTTAGTGATGGATATATTCCTAATTAGAAGTTTGGCCATTAGGGATGCTCACGCAACTAATTGTATCCTATCTGCGAAGAAAATCTGCTGAAATTTTTTTATGCGCATGCGCGCGACATGTGGATAATTTGTATGACTACATGACCAAATTTCGCAAAGATTAATACAATCAGATTTTTATTGGTTAGGAATGAAATGGAATGCAATGTACCTTTTGCTGGCGTTTAAATAAAACGTAACGGCGCTTCATTTAAATGCCATCTAGTTAGTCTGCTAGTTACAGCTGCTGGCCTTCAGCTTATAATTTAGTTAACATCTAGCTAATTTCGCTCTAATTAAGCTAGATTAAAATCGTCTGGAAACACATAACTCGCACATGTGCAGTTGAAAGATCCTTAAAAGTTTAGATTTTAGAAGATTAATTATTCTGCTTGGATAGCAGTAGCTTGACAATCCTTATTATTTTGACAGTCGCCATTTTCTAACCCGAAATTGCCAGTTTAAAACAATATCAGCAATAAGATCCGTTTATATATGGTATTTCTGGACAATCAGTTTAAATGTAAGGCCAGTTAAAAACGTCATTTTTATGTCACAGCATTTTGAATAAATAACCAGTCTTTCGTATTGATATATAAATGCTCGTTTGTATGGAAATTTGACATCATTGCTCTTGAAATGACGTCGTGTTTTGATAACTTCTCTTGTAGATAATGACGTGATATAGACTGCCTTTGGCAGGAAACCGTCAAGAATTTTTAACTGCATTTTCTTCTGTTTTTTTTTTTTAAAATCACTGCATGCAAATTTTTATAATTTTCTTCAAAATAACGTATGCTAAACAACATCAATTTATATTTTTCTCCAAAAATTGTATGCTGCTGACATTTCACGATGTTTTGTCTGGAAAACACGTATAATTTGACAACAAGTAGTCAGAAACACAGTACACATTTTTTGTTGTGTAATGAAAAAAAAAACTGAATGTGCTGTTTCGCAAACCGTCATAACAAAAACTTGAAATACTAATTTTCGAATTTCTTAGTTAGGTTGCTTTATCCACCACCTCAAGCTAATTTTGTGAAACTTGTTATTGCTTTTGAACTTTTGGAATATTTTCAAGCTTGCTGAACTACTTTTCCGAAACGTCGGTACCAGCTATCCCAACCACTAACACTTATTTTTCCTCCACAATTTTACAGACGATCTTAAATTCGATGCACAAATATCAACCTCGCTTCCATCTGGTTCGAGCCAACGACATCTTAAAACTTCCCTACAGCACGTTTCGGACTTATGTCTTCAAAGAGACAGAATTCATCGCTGTGACGGCTTATCAAAACGAAAAGGTAAGCATTGTTCACTTTTTTGGCACCACTGTACATTAGCGTTTAGCCAACTGCAGCTGTATTAACACTGTTATGAACACAGCTTGTTCTCGACAGTACAATGCAAAACAAAATGCATAATACCACGTGATTTTCATTAACCTTGCCACTATACAAAATGAACGTTGTTTTAAACATGGTTTGCAACTATTAAACATATACAACGTAATGTCTGATGTACACTGCTGGCACTTGTTAGTCATTTTTCAGGCATCCATTGGAAGAAATTTGTTTTCACAATGTCCATGACAAAATTTTGAGCCTCTTTAGGAATCCAACACTTGTAAATATATAACAGACATGATAGCAATATAAAAAGTATGCTAATTGTAGTAATAAGCTAATTATTGAGTTTTTTACTCTTAATTTTGTCTCTAAGTTTTGTCTCTTAATTCTAAAATCATGCAATGATGTGATCACAGTGTTCAAAAGCCTTCAAACCCATATGGAAAAGAAATTCATTTCAAAATGCACATAGATTGAGACTCTGAAATGCATTTCAAAATGTATTTTGAATTACATTTTTCAATGCATTTCTAAAAATGTATTTCAAAATGAATTTTCCGTTTCCCGATCGGGAATTATGCTTGAAATTCATGTCAAACACTTGATGCTGAAATTTCATCTTCACATAAATAACACAAGAAACTCATTTTTTTTTTAAATTTGAGAGAAAATCTCCAACTTTTTAGAATACATTTGTGGTGATTTGTCGTGGGAGGGGATCCTTGAAAATTTAAGGGATAAGCCTTGTCATCCTTGAAATATGCTTAGCATTTTTCCAGTCAATTTACTGAACACCCTGGGTGCTATAATATGCAAAACAAAGGCGTTTATACACAAAATAAGACTCAATTTGTAATCACACTGTATTATGTTTTATGTTACATACATTCCACAAGTTTGAAAGAACTATTAAAACTGATTATTACTTAACACTTGTTACTTTATATAAAATGTCGTATTCTCCAGACAAATTCTCCTATATTCGTTTGTTGAAAAAACAAAGCTTTTTCTACCATATTTCAACACGAACCCTCTCACAGTTGGAAACCGTGACCATTGAGCATGCTAAAGCGATGAATCCTGAATTACTTCCTTCCCCGTTATCAATCTTCTTGGAAACTAGATTCAAGAGTTCATCAATTTGGGGGCGGAGTAGCCCATGCTGCCCCTCGCCTTTTGTCCAACTTAGAATTTTATACATTTGCCTTTAATCTGTACCATTTTTTACCCTCCTAACTTAGACAGAGATGTGTCTGATTCTCTATTCACCCTCTCCCCTTCTTTTTCTCAATATTCTGCCTATTGAACTTAGTTTTTAAGGATTTTTTTTAGCAATGCGATTCATAAATATCACCCCTAAGTATTTTTTGGGTTTCCAAAAAAATATTTACGAAAAAAGGAGAGGAATACATACATAGGTACATTTTCAAAATTGTGTGTTTATATCGATTTTCATATAGACAAGTTCGGGAATTTCTGAACTACGTGTCCTCGACTGGTGGACGTTTGACCAAATGGTGATGACAACTGTCCATATCTCGTCGATGAACTCATCTCAGTGATGGAAAATGACCACCCATCGAGTTTTTGAAATTTTACCATAATTCCCCAGGGGGTGTTTCTGTCCCCTGTTTCTGGTGGCCACAAAGCTGTTATTTGGGATTTATTTTTTGATGAAAAGAAACGAAATCAAAAATGTTAATCGATTCTTGTGAAAATATATAGCCGCAACTAGCGAGGCCCCTTATAGCTTCACTGTCCCCTGTTCTTCCAACGATGAATTATTGAAATAGCGTTTAGTTCTGGAACACGCTCGATTGACCATTCATTTCACATTTTAAAATTCGATACAAAAAAATGAGGAAATCGGAAAGTGATTTTCCCCAAATGTCGTTGCAATTCTGTAAAACTGTTTTCTGTCTTCGAAATCAGGGTTTCGGCAACTGATTTTGAAACAAGACAGTGCCAGAATGAAGCCAGACAATGCCTTCTTATATGTACATATGTGTTGCAACAGTTTTTTTTATACTGCAGTAAACAGACAGATGGCAGTAGAAATGAGACAATGTCCTGTACATTGTTTCTAATCCAAGCAATATTCATTTGGTCTTCTTCACAATCTTTGTCTAATCTACCACGAATTGTCTAGAAATTCTTTTCTAACATTATCATAAAACACGAAATCTGATGTACGGTGTATCTCTTAAGACAGTATGCTGTTACATTCGTGGCTCAATTTGGTTGTCATTTTTGGGCCATATACACGTGTTATCCTGAATTATACGAACCAAGTGTCATGGAAGTAGCTATCTTTTTCAGATCGTAAAACAACCTGCTTTTTTCACAAAATATCCATAGCATAATGCTGTTAAAGCAGTCTACTGTCTTATACCAGACAGCTCCTAAGCAACGATGTACTGAGTATTATCAAACAGTTTATTCCGACTGCAACCGTGACAATGATAATTTTGTACCGTTTTCTAAATTTTGAATTTGTGTGACATGTTTGTTTTCGAAATTAAGAGTATAAGTTTAACAGCGGTGGTGAAACGGAAGTTTAACGGCTAACGGCTGTGAATCGGCTTATGCGGCTTACGAAAACTTTCCATCAAACAGTAGTCCTCGCGTTCGTGTCACTGACAGCCCCAACGTGTTTCCTTTAAATGTAGAATCTTTATCTTAAAAAGTTTAATATTACATTTATGTCTATAAGAAAATTAATCAAAACCCTAAATAAGATGCCCTAAGTTGACCACAATGCTAATTTCAGCCTCGGTTGGCAACCACGCATAGCTCCGTTGCTGTGCGTGATTGCTCAACAGTATGGCTGCATAAGGCACCCCTCGGTTTACCCCATACATCCCGAACCCATATATATTTTTTTCATTTTATATCCCCTCTTTTTTTCTTTTTCCCCCTCTGTGTAAAATCCACCCTTGAAAACAGATCTTGTAAAATGGCGGCCATAAAGGTTAGGAATTACATCCCATTTAATCGCCCTTCGCCGCGACGCAGGGGGGCGCGCCGTCGCCGGTTGAAATGACCAAACTGGAGTTTTTAATACGTTTACAGTTGACCGTTCGTAGTAGGACCACCCCCGTGCACGACACTATTAAGCTGGCCACGACATCCCCGCTGGCCGCCATTAACGCCCCTTGGAAAAAACAATCTTGTTGAAACGTTTTCGGAATTTTTGTTGTTAAAAATTTGAGAGTTGACTTTTTTGTTTTTTTGACACAAACATTACTACCATGCATGAATTTCATCCTAATATTGACATTACAATGAATGATTTTTGTAAAACGAGGGTTGACACTCGTACATAGCGCCATCTGTGGACAAACTGGTTAAGGGTTTGTCCCTAACTCAGTTTGGAATCTCGTTTTCCATGAAATTCACCATTAGTCTTAGTGCTGTCTTAAAAACTACTAAATATGGTCCATAGATGGCGCTCTGGGTGAAGGGACTTGCACCTGTGCAGAATATTACTATATAGATTATTATTATTATTTTATTTTGTTGATTTGTTAATTAGTTTTTGAGCGGTTTCAATTACTGGTTAACGTGCACGATTTTTGTGTTCCAGTTTGGAACACAAACAAAACTGGTTTGCTTTACAACCTGATAGCAACATTAATTAATCAACAATTTTGTCATTGTTTCACTAATTCGTGCTTGTTTTTCCCCCGTTTTCAGATTACTCAATTAAAAATTGATAACAATCCTTTCGCCAAAGGATTCCGAGATACCGGAGCCGGCAAACGAGAAAAAAAGTAAGCGTAAACGAATTTCATGTACTATCTTAATATTTATTTGTAAGTTGTTTTTACTTGAAACGATTAACCTAAAAAGGGCGACATGTGCAGAAGTGGAAAACTACGGAAATTGTTATATCCGTATTTCTCTGTAACCGGTATTGCGAATGGTCGCTGCAAGGCAAAATGGCTGAACAATCCCTATATGAAAACATGAAAATCAAGTACTGAGCAATCCTAACCAAGTACTAAACAATCCCAACCAAGAACTGAACAATCTCAACCAAGAACTGAACAATCCCAACCAAGAACTGAACAATCCCAACCAAGAACTGAGCAATCTCAACCAAGGACTGAACAATCCCAACCAAGAACTGAATAATCCCAACCAAGAACTGAACAATCCCAACCAAGAACTGAACAATCCCAACCAAGAACTGAACAATCCCAACCAAGAACTGAACAACCCCAACCAAGAACTGAACAATCCCAACCAGGAACTGAGCAATCTCAACCAAGAACTGAACAATCCCAACCAAGAACTGAACAATCCCAACCAAGGACTGAACAATCCCAACCAAGAACTGAACAATCCCAAGAACGTAACAATCCCAAGCAGCTGAGCATTCCCAACCAGGTTTTGAACAATCACAACCAAGAACTGAACAATCCCAACCAAGAACTTAACAATCCAAACCATGAACTGAACAATCCCAACCATGAACTGAACAATCCCAACCAAGAACTGAACAATCCCAACCAAGAACTGAACAATCCCAACC
>JAUJYV010001664.1:0-16237 GCA_033995625.1 Ophyiulus pilosus
CAAGTTTTATACTGATTTGTGTAGATTACATGATAGCCTTTATGACTATGAAAAAACTCATGGCTCTTTACACTACAATTTTAAAAAACCCTCTTTGTCAAAACTCAAGTTTTATACTGATTTGTGTAGAGTACATGATAGCCTTTATGACTATGAAAAAACTCATGGTTCTTTACACTACATTTATAAAAAACCCTCTTCGTCAAAACTCAAGTATTATACTGATTTGTGTAGAGTACATGATAGCCATTATGACTGAAAAAACTCATGGCTCTTTACACAACATTTTTAAAAAACCCTCTTCGTCAAAACTGAAGTTTTATACTGATTTGTGTAGAGTACATGATAGCCTTTATGACTATGAAAAAACTAATGGCTCTTCACACTACATTTTTAAAAAACCCTCTTCGTCGAAACTCAAGTATTATACTGATTTGTGTAGAGTACATGATAGCCTTTATGGCAACAACAAAAACTCCTGGCTCTTTACCCTACATTTTTAAAAAACCCTCTTCGTCAAAACTCAAGTATTATACTGATTTGTGTAGAGAACATGATAGCCTTTATGACTATGAAAAAACTCATGGCTCTTTACACTACATTTTTAAAAACCCTCTTCATCAAAACTCAATTATTATACTGATTTGTGTAGAGTACATGATAGCCTTTATGACTAGGAAAAAAACTCATGGCTCTTTACACTACATTTTTAAAAAACCCTCTTCGTCAAAACAATTATTATACTGAATTTTGTAGAGTACATGATAGCCTTTATGGCAACAACAAAAACTCATGGCTCTTTACACTACATTTTTAAAAAACCCTCTTTGTCAAAACTCAAGTATTATACTGATTTGTGTAGAGTACATGATAGCCTTTATGACTATGAAAAAAACTCATGGCTCTTTACACTACATTTTTAAAAAACCCTCTTCATCGAAACTCAAGTATTATACTGATTTGTGTAGAGTACATGATAACCTGTATGACTATGAAAAAAATCATGGCTCTTTACACTATATTTTTAAAAAAAACCTCTTTGTGAAAACTCAAGTTTAATACTGATTTGTGTAGAGTACATGATAACCTGTATGACTATGAAAAAAATCATGGCTCATTACACTACATTTTTTAAAAAAATTCTCTTTGTGAAAACTCAAGTTTAATACTGATTTGTGTAGAGTACATGATAACCTGTATGACTATGAAAAAAATCATGGCTCATTACACTACATTTAAAAAAAATTCTCTTTGTGAAAACTCAAGTTTTATACTGATTTGTGTATAGTACATGATAACCTCATAAAGAGCAAATAGTGAATATTTACATTATATGGGCAGTTACATATTATAATAATATTACATGTAGTACGAGATAAACGCAACATGGGTGTGCAAAACTGAATACACTTCCTGCTTATTTTTATTTACATATTTCTATAGATAATGCCACCCTTTACAATAGAATAAAACAATGACAATAGTATCACATTCCAAAAAGCCGCTTGGCATCACTCACTAATTTTTCGTTACCGAAGATTTTATGATAGCACCGGACCTGAACAACACGCCTATTAAAACGATTTTGCTCATTGAATCTAGGTCTTATGAATGGAAATTACTAATACAAATCCAAATGAAAACCCATATCTTGATGATGCATGTACTATATGAACGTGATCTGGAACGATTTAGGCCTACATGGTTGCCATGCAAACTAAATTACATATAGCATTCTGATTGAATCTCAGATTAAACATCGCAACAGAAAGAAAATACAATTTTAAAATTAATCATGATTCTTCCCTGGTTGAATAATGGTTTATTAGCTATGAATAGCCTGTGATCAGCAATTAATTAATATGGCATAAATAATGTTATACCATCTCGTACGTTGTGTCAATATTTATAACTTTCGATGCGTTTATAATTAAGCTCTGCAAACAATGTTTTCGATGCATTCACATCAATCAGTGGGTAAATAACACTTCTGGCAATTGATAGTTTGCCTTAACAAAAGCCTAAAGTTTCAACATTCATGACAACAGGAGCGAATAAACTAAACATATTTCAAAAACAATCAGGTTTTGTAACAATCAAGTACTTTATACCCACATTGAGAAAGTGAAATCACCGAAATCTATACATGCAACTGCCAACAAATTTTATAATTAAACCCCACATGAGGTTTGGATGAAGGATGATTTTACACAAAAAAGGTAACGTGGTGAGACTGTTACATATATGTAGCTCCAAATGCAATTCCATTATTTTTATACGTTTCGTATAGATGTCTCAGATTTAATAGCCATGATTGAAAATGGGTGTTATAAAAACCCAACCCCTCCTTCCAAAAAAAAAATAATAAATTTGAGCTTATACACCAAACAAGACATAAAAACGAAGATAAAATCAAATACATTTGTGTAGGACAATAGCGATAATCTTAGTGCAATTGCTGTTAGCAGGCTTTCTAAAATCAAAAACTTGTGCAATTATATGAGCCAATTATACAAACGTGGCTTTCAAACAATTCGTGAAAAGCCGATCATCTTCAGGCTAATTATTTAATAGGTTCAATTAACGAGCCTAAAAAACAAAATCGTTATTTTGATGAGAAAAAAAAGCTGATGAATTAAGCTATTCAAAGTCAAAACCATCATTGCTTTGACCTAAATTCAATCACTGTCATATTTGAATTACAACCATTCAGTGGTCTATAATTGCAGATGCAAACCTTCACTACTACAACTACAATTTGAGTAGGCTATAGCTGTAAAGTGGGCATGTGAGAGAGTATGTAGACTACAGGACAGTTAAGACAACTGTGGCGTATAGAATGAACAATGGGCACCAGCGTTCTCTGAGCAGTACTTGTTCCTCCACACTCTTGCTAAAGCCACTCCATCCCTGGTACCCACATAGCATCATGATGGCCATCACCAGAGTAGAGATCACATATGCTATTAGCAACTTTCAAAGGACGGGTCGGTCAATATTACCAAAGGCACCATTAATGTCCAAAAAAAAAAGACATCAGCAGAGAGAGGCTTGCCAAGATTACCAGCCACTTCCATCAGCTGTGTTAAAACAAACAAACCACAACTTCCCCAGACGTCCCTTTTGAAAGCAGTCTGCCTAGAGCTGGTGTTGGAGAGTCACGTGAATCAATTATTTTGGCGCCAGGGGCGTATAAGGAAATGTGGTGGAGTTCGGACACAACGAAATAAAGTGACTGGGAACACGCTTATTTACTCACAAAAGGTGTTCGCAATTGCGTCAACCAATACCATCACATGCATTATAACGCTGAAGCAATGATTGTCGCAGATGTGCAAAAATTCCAGGCATTTCAGAAGCCATTTTTATTAGAGTCAATGAGTTAACGTTGACTGACTCAAACTCTCTATCGGCACGATGCGTTTGACTTGGTATTCCTCATCTCCCATAAAAATGTCTACAGTTATTTTTCGTGTCGGTTTTTTTTTTTTTGAATATTTGGAAAAACCATAGGGATTCACTACATTTCATTCAACTCTATACTCCACTTACATAAGTGAAGAAATCCAAGTTGTTTTATTTCTAATGAGAGCAAATAGTTATTTGATAATGCAAATTTGTATTGTACCAAAACTTATCAGCAATTCCTTTAGGCGTCATTTGTTTTCCCATCGACAAAACGATTCCGGCTCACAAAGATTAAACAGAAAATCAGGTTCTTGGGAAGATTCGCGAATCAGATTTTTCCAGTTGAATTTCATTATAAAATCGTTAAGTTCAGTGTTCTCTCATGCGCGTACAAGTGGATCATAGCTTTAAAAACAAACTGACTGACCATCTCGAAAAGCTTGTCACGCAAAGCAAAGAAAATGCTGGTCGATTTCTCGATAACATCAAAAGCACCACTCCAGGCATTGGTATATTTCAAAGTGCTTATTAAAATGTTTGAGAAAATCGCAATTCAATGTATCATCATCTTACTATCGGCGCCATTTTTTTTATTTTTATAAATCTTTACTTTCTAAAACCAGCAGTGTTAGGCTAAGCACATATACGTATATATTGAGACGCAGAGCTGCGATGAATGTGGCGAGCAAAGAGAGCAAGGGAAGTTTGTTCTTTGTCCTCATCGATGTTAAATAAAAATGTTTTTTTTGCCAAAATTCCTCTTTGGGATACAATATTTTGGTATTTTTATGGAAAATAAAAATGACTGTAACGACAATAATACAGTGGTGCATGTTATAGGACCTTTAAGTCACGTTTCCACGAGAGAGAAAATTCTGGCGAGATACTCTCGAGAGCAGCTCTCACTAATGGACACACTTGTTTCATCACGAGAGTTAATCTCAAATGCATCTTAAAGTCACTTCCCACGAGAGAGAAAACTGTCCGTTCTGGAAGTGTGCTCTCTTACGAACGCCTCAGTATGTGCCCCTCACTCCATCATCGACTTCACTGCTTGGCTCTCAGCTTTCGTCACTATTCTGCTCACAGCCTCAGTATGTGCTTAGCCTTACATACCGCATACATAAAAAATTAAATTAAAAAACCCAGGGAGATCGACAATCGAATGTGAACTATTGGGTTAACGGCCTTTTTTAAGTGCTCTGGTGTAGCCCTTACAAAATACAAATTTTCTCACGACATTATCTGCCACCCAATCGGTAGCCCTCCTCCCCTTCCAAAAAAAAAAACAAGAATGACAAATGATGAATGAACAAGCATTTACGTTGAATATATTTATTTTATAACTCACTTATGTGACCAAAAAAGCCAAGCGTAAAATGAACCAGCTAAACACATGAGTAACAACTTTCACTTCAGTGACGTCATCCTGCAGCTGCCATTGCATTTTCATTGCTTGCCTTGAACCGCAGTTTTTTTGTACTTTTTATCACTTTCAATGAAGTTATCTAGTTTTTTTGGCTTTTTTAAATCTTTCTTTAGGATACTTTCCAATTTAGCTGTAAAATGATTCCTTTGCACATCACTTAATTCTTTATTTTTGAATATAGTTTCCTTACATTATTTGTACACCCTTTGTAGAAGATAAAACACAAGACGGTCGTAAAGTCGAACAGTCGTATGTTTCATAGGTCGTAAGTCGATAACTGACATTACTTATTGAAATATTGCAGCTGCAGTACACGTCACTGAATAGATTTT
This sequence comes from Ophyiulus pilosus, assembly GCA_033995625.1. NCBI lineage: Eukaryota > Metazoa > Arthropoda > Diplopoda > Julida > Julidae > Ophyiulus > Ophyiulus pilosus. The sequence goes on from JAUJYV010001664.1 coordinate 5,170, forward strand.
ATCATAGTTGAAAACAAATTTGGATAAATGTAGAAGCGCGTAAGCAAACATATCTGCAAAAATTATATTAAAATCAGCTTTCATGCAGTTATATGAATGACACACACATCAGTTGCGTGTCCGTTCAGTTAAATCTCTGCCGCGTATTGTCTTTTCCTACAATTCAGTTGAAGCATTTACGCACATGCAGTTTGTTTTTCACCATAACTCTGACACTGAACGGACTCGTAACTGATGTGTGTAGACGGACACTAACAAATGTAAACTTTTTGTTGGTTTTAGTACAGGAAAGTAACTTCGACAGTTTTCAGCACGGATAATCGACGCTCACGATTTTGTAGTTTTTTAGCCTGACTGACTAATGATACCGTCATACTCCCAACATGCAGACATTGGTAAAACTCCATTCAGATTGCTACAATTGAGCCCTTGGCTACAAAACGATTAATTGCTCGTGTATGAAAATTAATATCATAATAATAGGGGGATCATATCACGAGAAGAGAAAAGTGAATCTGACTATCATATCCAGCCATCTTTCTTCAAGACACGATTTCCACCTACGCACAGGTCAAAGGTTACGGACCACGAACCTTCTAAAACAACCGCAAATGTTAGCAGGTGTACACGCTTTCCAACCATCGATGGGGTTAAACTTGTGTGAACTTTACAGCGTGGGCACACCCACGATAGAGCTTTTACTGATGCATGACCTTTTGTAATGCGAGCTTTTTTTCCAAAAATTTAAATTTTAACTATACTGTATAGTGTCAGAAGGTGCGCCTTTATGTTAAGAGGATGGTTTTTTTTAAAAAAGAGGCTGCCTCGTAAACATATACATTGTATACGAGACTTCCGCAAAATTTTGCAATTTCTCTTAAGGGCTCGAAAGTATAATCGTAAACGTTGTTTGCCCCCCTTTTTATCATTTCCAAAGCCAACATTCCCAAATTTGCACATTACAATAACTCCGCCCGTTTACAATACACGTATAAAAGTTTACCCTACTTTATACATTGTATTTTAACATTTGCCATGGATCCAGTTGAAATAATCGTAGGCGCCAATGATGATTCACGATGTGATTAAATATGTTTATCCCACATACCGTTTTCATCTTAATATATTTCAGTATAGCAAATAAGCATATTTGAGAAACCAAATAAAAAAATACTAAACTTGATAACATTTTTTTATTATTATATTCCCAAAACAGGTTTCCCCACAGAAATATAATTTTCAACATCATTGACTTTTTAAGTATTTAAAGCAATTTTCCCTATAGCCGAAAATGCAAAAATATAACGCATGGAGTAATGCGAGGAATGCTATATTTCAAAATAAATACTTTAAGAGAATGGATTCTGATATACTATACTAGCTTATATACCTCGTAAATACATTTAAATATTGATATTTTCATCTTTAATCACTGATGAAATTTTCAAGTAATACATTATAGAACCTGTCTAAAAGCTCTTGTGACCGTTGAAAAATATGCTTTTAGACAGTTTATTCATTTACACAGGTTCTACTGCATTTGCAACCAGTAGTGATTGGCGCAATGTTAATAAAAGGGAAATTCCCTATTTTCATAAATAGATGGCCGACTACGTGTGTTAGCCAATTACTAATTTCGTGAAAGCTATATAATATTGAATTTCCCTGAATTTCAATGACTATTCCCGTATATTTTCAATTTCCATGATAATTGTATAGGTTTTCCAGGCCTGGGCAAAACCCTACAAAATCATTAGGGTCCAAAGTTATAACCAAGCCCTTTACTGTCCTTATCATTCTAATAATAAATTACCCATACATAATCATGTATAAAACTGTCCACATTCTGATGCTTGTATATGAATGAATTGTGGGTCCGTCCACACAAAAAAGCAAAAATTCATCGAATGCGTTTTTATTGTGCAGCAAGGATGCAGGTGGTTGAGGGTGGCCAGGTCAGGTGGTGTAAATACGCCATAGCAACGTATATATAAAGCCTGGCACCATTATTCCATGGAGAAAGAAATGGCATGAGGCACTAAGGGAAGTGCAGGTGAACGGCCTCGGCGACCCCTGGCGGGCGAAAGCAAATTACATAAAAGTGGCGACAAGGTCACTGTACTACTTTCTTTTGCATAATCCTACACGAATTATGATCAACGAATTCAAAAATAAACGACTGCTAAAATTTCAATTACTGCAATTTGTTTGCGAGGATAACTGGCATTTAAACAATAAGTGGCGCGTTCTACTATTATTAATCCTCAAGTTTTTACATCCACGACAATCTGTTTATCAAAAAGACAAGCCACGAGCTGCACTTTTATAATTAAACTTGTAATTAAACCTACTGAGAATGCTATTAATAATGGGAACTACAAAACTTGAAAAAAACTGAACCAAACTGTATAATGAATCACATATACAGTTGAAACGTTTTGATAAAAAATATTACTTATGATATAATTTAAAAGGTCAACAAACAAACAGACATCTCATATTAAATTCTAACATGGATATATCGAGTATATATAGTATGTGCATATAATGAATCATGTCAATAGATATAACTCATCCAGAACCAAAATTTTGAGAATAACCATATTAAAATTGGAGTGACTTTGTATAAAATATGTAAATTTGGACTTGGTGTATTCTCCAGCTCCAAATACCTTGAACTTCTCAGAATCACCAAAGATAATTAGATTCCAGTTTCTTGTTGTTTGTATAAACCGAACTGAAAATTCATAATACCAAGAAAGCATAGTTTTTGCATATAAGCTGCCAAACAATTATCATCAATTGCATCATCCAATTGTATAGTCAAACGTACTTCAAAAAAACGTCTTTTGCATGTAAATGTGTTGTCATTCTTCTGACAAATAACAGTCGTTGACAAGAAGTGTCTAAAAGCTATAGAAATCAATTGTGACAGCTGTTTGTGCTAGTTAACAACAGCGTATCAGTACAATCTAGTGAACTAATAATGGACTATTAATTGCCCTTTCATTAAAAACCATTGATTATTCTTGCAACAGTGCTAAGAGATTAGCACTTACTGAAGTTTGTGCTATAGAAATAAGTACGACTTCTATATGCTAAATGCATCGCTATTTCTTTGATCTGGCCATAAGTGCACATATACACGTATACATAACCCAACAGTCTAACGAGTATACAAATCATTTTCAAAGTAAAAAGGGAACAAACTTTAGTAGGTGGATGCGTTTTCCCCCCCACTTTTCGTAGCAGGTTTATTTGACGAAATGAATATTCAATTTACCCTCCAAACATTGAATACTTTTTATAAACAGCCGACTTTGTGGCAAAAAGTCGTCCAGGTTAACGAAAACAACCCGAGATATTTATTTCCACACCGATTATCTTCATGATAGTATTCTATTTTTTAAAAAAATTCAAACACGAAGGGATAGTTTACTGCGGTCAGCAAATTATTCAGCAGACGGGTGATTTTAAAAAATATTTGGACTTGCCAGTTGTCATTCAATGTTTCCAAGTCTTCTAATTTTGTGAAAACGCTGAATGGCGATTATTTTCTTACACGTGTAATTTGGAAAGAATTTACAGTGTTTTTAAACCACATACCTGCGGATTGTGGTTTTATATCCATCCATATAATAAAATTAAACTCGTGATTCAATGCAAAGTCACGCTTCCTCAACAACGACACATAACGAGAACTATTTTATACTAATTCACCAGAAGAAAAAAATCATTTCAAAACTAGAATAGCTTGAAACGCAATATCTGGTGCATGTACTAAATAAAACACGTATATATCATTCAGGTAATTCATTAAGAATAAATTAGGCCAACACGGTTCTGTATAGGAAGAAATCGTAATTTCAAAATATATAAACACGATCCAAATAAATACACGGGTTAAGTTGGCAGATTGACCTAATTAGATGATAAAAGGTAATGCAAAATCTTCCTTAATTCCAACATTATAAAGAGTGATCAAGCAAAACGATACGCTTAACAAGCTAAGTAAATTAGCATTTGGTACATCAGCATGAATGATGTGCCCTGCTAATTGTTTTGTCAACGCCTTATTGCATATTGAATACGACTGTTGATTAATTTGATTAAGTGTCAACAGGGAGTTAAAATAGTGCCATTTATTCCGGTCAAACAACATCCGATTGTCACACTTTCTACACTTCAGTGACGCCTTAAACTAACAATATATAGGTGTGAATCAGAACTGCCCAGGAGTGGTTTAATTCCCTAAAGAAATCCGGTAGTTTAATGGCAAGTTAGAACCATGCACTGAACAGTTAGTTACAATCAGATCAGATTTTAATTCTTTAACATACAGGACTACTAATCAGTTAAACAACCATTAACAAGGAGGTCCTTGTACATGCAACTTATGCAAAGTAAGACAGTAGGGTTAACACATCCAAAGATTCAATGGCATTGCCTTCCTGGAGCGAATGTCGCGCCAACCTGTTATAGCCAGCCATTAATTGTCACAGCATTCCACAGAGAGGATCATCCAGTTTGAAACTCTGGTTATAAATTTCGTTCTGAGATGGCAAAAGCACCAACCACCTGAACCTCATGAGTGTCACTTGACCGTCTCAGCCCATAGATTTGAAGAAATGTCACATTTTTAAAGTTAGAAAAAATCCACGTGGACAAGTTCTAAATACCTGAATAAAGTTGAGTCTTGCATGGTGACCGCCATGGCATCATCCCCCTTCAATGATAAATGTTTGCAGGCAATCTACCGGAACTACCATCTCATCAGCTTCATCTTGCAATACGGATTAATAGGTACATGTACCTTGAAAAAAGGTGGATTATACAGCCTTAGCGTCAATGGAATGTCATATAGGAATGAACCTATTCCTTGCTTATAGTATTCCTATAATGACATTCCAGCTGCCAAAGTATATTCAACCAACTTATATTCGAAGGTTGCGCCAAAAAAAATAGGTACCTTGAAAAAGGTTATTGCAGTCTTAGCGTCAATGGAATGTAACAGAAATGCTACATTCCAGCCAACAAAATGCATTCAGCCATGTATACTGTATACGTAGGTTGCATCAGTTACATGTACACAACTGACATTAAATTAGTAATTCAATGGGATTTAAATAAGATTCAGCTAATATAAGAGCCACGTATATGGTGACAATATAAAAAAGATACGATATTTGAGATGCAGCAACGTGGTAAAACCTCAATAGTGGGCAATGCCAACCTCGATATCAGACAACTTCCAATACATACACACTGACAAAAGTCCTAGACCTACATGCGTTCCTTTAATTTATCAAAAATCCACGTTCAGTACATAATAAGAGAAGCACTATACACCATTGTGGGTGTTTAAAGCCCTGCAGTAATCAAAAATAAATAAAAGATGAAAACGTTGCAATCTGGGTTGAGAATATGTGTGTCAGAACATGTAGGAAGAGTTCCAGATCATTCCACGATCGGTTGCACCATGCACGAAAAAGAGCCTTTATGGTTCGACAAACGTTAAACGTTCCAAAAGCGGGGACCTGCCCTCCCCCCTCATGCCCACCAGCACATTCCGATGAGCGCGTTTAAAATGTTAACCTTTCACATCGCCGTATCTAAAACAATGAAATCATGGCCATCTCACTGACTACAAACGAGAAATCCGGGGCCCACCTCCACACCGAAATACCCACGGCGTCCTAACACAAAAAAAAAAACCGAGCGTATCTCCGGGCATTTTTCTTCACGATTTATGAGGAAAAGGTAGTAGGATGTCACCTGACACTAGGCCTTACAAGCGTCCAACTCCCTGATTTGCAGTTGTATATTACCAAAGACTACAGAACCCTTACAACAAGCAGTAATTAACAGTGGTCCAGTTAAAAACCAAAGATTAACTTGATGTTGCGTTGTTGCCAGCGAAAAGGGGTACAGTACCAGTGCTATAGAGGTACAACAACAACAAACAACAACAAAAAAACAAGAAAACGTTTTCACACGGTTCTAACCTATAAGGTCAATTGCAATGACAATGCACGGATGCCGATGTTGTACACATTTTCCAGTTGTAAAAGTAAAGAACAACATTTTTTTGCTTGGAATAGACTATAGAGTGACCTTATATCCATGTGGGTCACAATCCCTTAAACTAAATAAATTGAATTTGCTTTCCATAGCTCAATTAGGAGAGAGGGGGTGAAACAACACAACTTGCAGCATTTAAAAAAAAACCGTGCTAAACAAAGCATGGGGAACATGGCCGCCGTGACGAGGCATGCTAAAATAGCATTGGTAAGCACGTACACCTTTGAAAGTTTTAGCAGCAGATTAGCCCCTTCCTCCATTTGCACCAAACCCACAACCGAGAATTCATTAGACAAACAAATGGCACAAAAGATACACCGAAAGGGGGGCGATTTTGACAGCAGGCTCGTTTTGTGTACTCGTGGCCATTCTGTAAAAATAGTTGGAATTTTTGGAGGCAGCCCGTATCAAGTCTTTTGTACAAGAAAGAGTTTCCGAACACGTAGGTCCGCATCATTATCAGCAGTAAATTAGATTGCAAGCATGATGTTGAACCCACGTGAAAATACGACAAGAGCATATATTGCGATGACCCACATTTATCAAGGAAAAGCAGGGGGTGACTACAAGTACATGTATATCCAAGGCATTTATTACAAAACAACCACTATATATAACCCCATGCCGTCACCAAGAATTAAAAGTGAGAAAAACCGTTCGTTTTTTCAGGGTTGGGACAAATTCTAGCATATTTCAAGGATTCCAAGACCTATTACATTTTCAAGAAACCGTCGCATGACTAATTACCACCACAATATCTGTCAAAGGAGTTAAAAATTGAGTTAAATAAATAGGATTTTCCGTTTTTTATAGTTTTTCTCGATTAACAGAAATGTCCCGACACATACACAAAATTCCAGCATAAACTGGCGTTTTAACACAAATTTCAAGCATAAATCCCCATTTTTTTCGAAGGCATAAATTTCAAAGCTGCTGGACACCCTGTCTTTGGATACAACGGTAAATTTAAAAAGAGTATAAAATACCAATTTAGAAGTTCAATAAGTGGGACCTTTGTTGGATTCTGAAAGTTTTCAAAAAGGCTCAATATAAATAAAAAATTAATAAAAATGTGGTTTTCAAAAACATAGTCGCCACAATCACAATAGTAACTTACGCCATATATAAAAAAGTGCAATTGTTGTGCCCTTAACGATTTTTTCCCATAAAATATTATGTAGTTTCCAAAACCTACAAGTCTCAGCCTGACGCCCTAAACTCTGGACCACTGCACATGACCTATATGGGTTGTGTATAGAATTTTTGGCATTTAGGGCAAAAAGGGTGTTTAACCTTCTTGCTACCATTGTGCCTTTGTCCAATCAATAAAACATGTTAGAAAATTATTGGGGAAACGTGGCCAATCTACGGGTAGAATATGACACCCCTCACTCACTGAAGGACAGAATTATATAAAAGAACCGATATTTATATTAGAGCGGTTACTAATTTAACAACCGTAATTGCATACCTGTCCAAATACATAAATGTAATTAAGATTCAAAATAATAACTTGCCCTAGTATAATTTGCAGAATAAACACACGGAATCGTGGTTTATGGACAAAACGCATGATATGTGCTAGTGAATGACAGTAGAAGACAAATCTTACCTTGAAATGAAACACTTTTTGATGACTTATAAGAATTGTCTGTGTACTCCACACTAGTGGCACTCACGCTGAAATCAGAATCATCGTGCGAAAAGCTGGAATTTGTTTTTCCTACAGAAATAAGTAAAACCAATCAGTGTTTGGCAAATCACTACAAAAATTGGTAAAAATTAAATAGACTTGTCTATAATAAGATGCAGCAAATGTATCAATTGGAGTGCTGAGGATACTAATGCAGGTCGATTACATTATCAAATTTTACATTCCCAACATTAAATCGAATTACGCGAAACAACTTTAATATCGGCAGTTATTTGACAGAATGCTTAACGACTACATGTACTGGATTTAACGATATCAATAAAGTCTAGGAAATTAATGTTTAACTGATAAAATGGAAATTATATTGTACTAAAGTTGAAATACTGGGCAGGCCTACATTTCTTATTTAAAGTCAATAATTTGTAAGTACTAAGATCATAATAAGGTCACACTTCATTTAAAAGAATTGTAAATTGCGTTATTATGCAAAAATTACATGCAACGATTAAATGATAGAAATAAGTTTATACTAAACATATTGTAACGACTTGTGATCTACTTTTGCAAACAAATCACATGTAACAAGGGCAGCTAATCATAAAATATGGCAAATGTAATAAAATACGGTATTTAATATGGTGTGCATTCGAGATTAACTCTCGTGATTTCCTTTCGATGGGTACTCTCAGAAGTATGTCCATTAGTGAGAGCTGCTCACGAGAGTATCTCGCCAGAATTTTCTCGCAGCTTTGCTTTGCGCCTTAGTATTAGTTTAGCCTTAGCAATAATGCTCAGACTTCTCAAAACGTGTCAATTATAACACGTTTCTAAAAATATCGTTCAAATATTTATCAGAAATAACGAACGAAATGAGGCTTTACATTCATTGTTATTCACCTATTTCTATAGCCTATAAGGCACATTACTGAAGAACAGGTCATTTGGCAACAATTTAGACAGTAATTTGTGGTCAATAAAGTTGACGGTTATCATGCTGGTAGTAATGCGCTGGTGTTAATTGGTTTATTGATAACAAGAAAAGGAAAATGCAATTAAGTGTGTTGTTAAATAATAGTGGTCTCAACGCACATAGCTCATAAAACTGCTAACAAATTAGTTGACAGTCTCAGATCATGAGTTCATTAAACAATAGAAACAAATAATACACGCATATATCAAATTCAGGATTTGCATACACAGCAAAACAAGCAACATTTTCGTTAAGTCGAGCCTGTTTATAGTAACATACATAACCGTGTTAAAATAAATGGGTTCAAAATATCCTCATTTAGTTTATTGAATACTTTGGCACAGGTTTAGAAATTTAAACTCTGTATCAGAACGGATGTTTGAACTGTGTAGGAGGAACGGGTCAAGTCAAAGGGTTGAGCTTAGAAATCTGTCATATCCTAACCTAAATTAAAATTGATCTTTCTGTTGATCATAAAGAGCGCGTATTTCTAACCTATATGTAAAATAATTCGTGAGATCTCTTGTACTTATGCACAGGTTAAAGTTTGTCCATTAACTATGTCACACAACACGTGGGGTGTTATTGGAAATGTGTCCCATTCAGATATGGAAACAAGTATAAAGTTTCGACCCAATTGTCCTGAATTTCCAACAAACAGTAAATAAATGTCCTAGCTTATTAATTGGTCGGTGCTCTGTTATGCAGAATTCGCAAAGCACATAGTAGGAAATTCAATCGAAAACCCATCTATTGACAGTTCTACGACCCCTTACATTTTAAAGTAGCCCAAATGACAACATGAAGACGTGTTTGAAAAACAACAAATGTGTTGAGAAAGAAAAATAAGCGAAAAAAAACGATAGATGAACTGAACATTTCATATCAAACGTATGACAGCTCACTCCATCACATAATAGACTGACAGATGCATGACCTATCCACAAAGAAAAACATAACCTCAATCGTAACAATACCAAAGACATGAGCATAATAAATAAAAATCGCATTCCTGATGCAGAATTTCCATTATGCAACATAGGCCTATTTTTACAGTACATGTGCACCTGCTTCGAGTTATGGGAAAGTTTCGGTGTTTTAATAACAAAATTCGTACTTACTTTCAGGATCATGCAAGCGTCCATTGGTAGCTCCCATTTTTCATAACCCTTTGAACGGCTAAGGGTTAACTGTATTTCTAGAAAGTTTGATGTAGATAGCCCATTCGAGTAATGCTATCATTTTTCTTTTCCGAAATGCATTATTACGACAAAAGTGGGCTTGGAATACGAATTCCGAGTTTTAACTCGAAAAGACCGAAGTAACGCACATGATAAAAATAGCCGGTGCTAGACGAAAAAACCGCAACTGCCATGATTATGGTTTAATAAACGAGTTAGTACTGCTAGTCCGCCATGACGCATTCCTGAGCACAGAAAATACCTGCGGCCAATGAACATTCCACAATGCATACGTAGGGGTCAGATTCCACGTATTCTGCGAGACCAAAAACGCTAGCATTTGGGCATCGTTTTTAAAAATAACACAATCCCTTCATAAAGTTTGAAACTTATAGGGTTCAGATGTGGCATTGGCATACCTGTGTAGCAGCAGCGATTAACAATTCACACTTTCACATGACTTTTAGAATTAGTCCAAAGTTGGTGGTAATGGAACGCGAAAACGGTCGTCTGAAAAATTGCCAAGCGAAGCACGAAAATCGAAACACCCGACGCGAAATGAGGCTCGAAAATGTCTACTAACAATCCATTCTTGGAGCGGAGGACTCGCTCGTTTAAAAACCACGTTTAAAAACGGATAAAAAGTACAAAAGTTTGTCCCAGCTGCTACTGAAAGCAACATCCATACGATTGAAGAAGGTAACCAAGTAAAGTTCTGAAAGACATCGATTATATCGATACTGCAGGTGCGCATGCGATATCGAATAATATCGATGCGAATCGATATCCCACACCTAGTTTATCAGGATTGAACTGGCGTTTAAATTTATGGACGTTAATGAACATTTATGTTTAAACAAATTTTAATCAAACATAAGTTTAAATTAGTTTAAGCTACACCCAGGCCATGATTAAAGAAAGTGTTCGAGAAAATAACTTTACATCGAATCGTATCGATATCGCAGGTGATATCGGATGCTATCGATACGAATCAATCCCCAAGCTAAGTTTTGCACATTTGAAATACTATATTTCAGTTTTTGATAACGAATGAGTTTATGTATCCTAGATAAACTTGATTCTTAATTAAATTTAAATTAGGATATTAATGGCGTATTCCACTCGCTGCTCTGGAGTAGAGTTGGAGTAAAGTGGAGTAAACGTCAGATGAACCTTCTGATG